>JAANSN010004649.1:0-14459 GCA_036850665.1 Dicranocentrus wangi | reverse complement strand
AATAAAAGTGACATCTCCGTTTTTGCCGTTTTTTTAGCTGATGCATTCTGATGGAAACTGGCTGTGCCGGGATATTGCATTTTTTCCTCTTTACAGTGTTAGCGTCGGGTTACACCTCCAACCGTGACTGGCATACAAAAAAAATTCATTAAATCCCAACAGTTCGCATATTATTATTTCTTCTTAAAATGGCTAATTTATGCGGCAGGTTCGTCCTGCGCGCGACTTACTCGGCTGAATCCACAAGCCCGACCCAATCCCAAAAGCAGACAAAAAATCACAAAAAATAATGATTTTTAACCAAAATACAACACAAACCTCTCAAAAAGTTGTAGAAATAAATATGAAAACTGAAAACCAATGAAATTAAGGAAAATTTGCCAAAAGACACATTTAAAAAAAAAAAAAAAAAAACTCCCATTTGGTACGTCTCCTTGTAGGTTTTAAGCTGGGGATATATATAACTTAAAATAATACAATAAGCTTAAAAAAGTGCCACTCGTCCCCGCGTCCTCCACCACCCTTGCTTTCAACGTCTAGAAGAAAACAATTTAAAAAAATAGAATTTAAGCTCTGATCCTGGCTCACCTTTATAAATCCTTTGTTCTCATATTTAACAAGATTTAAAAAAAAAAAAAAACATTGTCATATTTCTTAAGTCAGTCAGCATCCAATAAAATATAGGTTTGAAGGAGGTTTTTTGAACCAAAATAAAAATCTTAATCCGCTCAACAAAATACTCAGATTTTTTTAAAAAAAAAACATTGTCATATTTCTTAAGTCAGTCAGCATCCACTAAAATATAGGTTTGAAGGAGGTTTTTTGAACCAAAATAAAAATCTTAATCCGCTCAACAAAATTCTCAGAAGAATCCTTTCAGCTCGTTGTCCTTTCTCCAAGGAGCTTATTGGAAATGAAACCTGCATTCAAACAGGGGAAAAAGAATTTTTTGACCGTGAAATAAAACTATCCTCAACTAACTATCCCAATTGTTATTTTTGCCTTCTAAATCCGCTTTATTATTTCACCAACCCTTTTTTGTTGGATGGGATGTGACAGGCGGAGCCAAAGGAGAAGAAAAAAACTCCGTGTTTCCTATGCTCTCAAGTACCCCTACCCTGAAAACAGATCACCACAACCACCACCACCACCAGCAGCTCTAATAAGCTGACCGGTTTTATATAGTGCGACAATTTTTTTCAGGGGACCTAGGTATTTAAGGGAGTGTAGAAGGTACACTGGCTCACCAGATCCAGCCCAACACTTGAAGCAACAGCTACATACAACATAACTTCCATCATAATATTATAAACCTTCAATTTCCTTCCCAACTCGAAAAACCAAGCTTGAGAAAATGGCCTGGCCCAGCAATCGCCTCCTCCTCCACCGCCTCCACCTCCCTGTAGCTCTTGTTCTGCTCACCATTCTCCTTTCACCAACTGAGCAGTCGTCGTCGTCGTCCTCCTCCGAGCTGCTCCCAACAAAAAATTCATCCACCATCAGCATCATCCGTCAACCAACTCAGCTCTCATTGTCAAAGTCGCCGCCGCCGCCGGTTTCAGCTGAAGAACGTGATCTGTATCCTGTTACTCCTTCAAGTATATCAAATCGTGTAAGTTTACTTATTTTAAACGAAATTGGGTCTCACTTTTACGTATTTATTTAACGTGTCATTCTTCCATAAACTATTTCCATTCTCAATTTCTTTTTTTTTTACTGAGCAGTCCTCGTCGTCCTCCTCCTCCGAGCTGCTCCCAACAACAAATTCGTCAATCAGCATCATCCGTCAACCAACTCAGCTCTCATTGTCAAAGTCGCTGTCGCCGCCGCCGCCGGTTTCAGCTGGAGAACGTGATCTGTTTCCTGTTACTCCGTCAAGTATATCAAATCGTGTAAGTTTACTTATTTTAAACGAAATTGGGTCTCACGATTACGTATTCAAAGTGTGCTTGCATAAAATATTTTCATTCTCAATTTCGTTTTTTTTTTCATTTCAAGTGGGTAAAGAAATGATAATGATAATAATAATAAGGGTCAATTTTTTATTTTTTATATTTTTCAGATACAGTGCAATACAAGTTTGTCGTACACGGCTGCGACTGCCAAGTGTGGAGCCATTTGCAAAGCGCTAGCACCCTTTTATGCGGGAGACTGTATAACATATCCGGAGCCGTGCTGCATGGCCAAGGACAAGGCTAATAAGAATGGCTTTTGCTACTGCTGCCGTACAGGGTCATGCAAGGCTACGGACAATTGCGCCTCAGTAAACTCCAATAATGACTGTATAGTTATGACGTACGCCAACTTTCCCTGTTCACAAATACAGCTGTTCCCGAGTTCCAGCAATTGTTGAAAAGAAGCTCAGTAACAATACATAAGTACATTTTGGTATAATATCCATTTTTTTGGTTACTACTATTACAAATCATTCCAACTTTTGATATGAGTTTTGTCCAATTCCTGTTTTTAATATAAATCAATAAATATAAAATCCCATTTTGGTTGTTGCAAGCTACAAAACACATTCAATTATAACACGGCTCCTAAAGAATTCATTCTGCGACATGGCACTCAATAATAATTCGTTCATTTTTTCATTAAAAACACCTTGGTCATTATTTCATCATTTACACGAATATCTCATAACAAGAAGAAACCGAAAAGTGAGCCATGATCCATCCATTTTTTTGGAGCAGGGTTTTGGAGTGCACAATTAAACAAGAATGGCATTGATGAAGGAACGCGAAGGCTGCCAGTAATACTTCTTCTTCCAGCTTTCTCAATTACCACCCTGCAACCTAAGCAAGAGCCGCTGCCCTGCGATATCTCAAATTAGTCCGGGCTTCGCTTTTGCACCATGAATCGCGATACTTAGGTAGGATGGTATTTCAAGTGATCATATAATATTTGTTATATATACTCGTGCTCACTATCCCCACTGACTTTCCCAAGGGTATTTACTAGGGTTCGTGTGACTTCACTAGTCCTTTTCCGGAACCCCCCCCCCTCCCCGGTTTCTTTAAATTGCCACCGTTGCAAATTATCGGAATTGGTTAATTTTAGAATGTTGAAACGAACTCTGGAGGAGTGGGAAGCCTGTAACACAAACCATTCATTCATCAATCCGAGTCTGATGTGAGATACAACATTGTTTGCAGCATGATGACTTTGGCGTGGGAATGTGGGAAATACTGGTCTCATTAAAGTCTTTGCCAAGAGTTTCACTTCAATCAATGCATGAAGGTAATCCGAAGAAAACAAATTATGTATTTAAATTATTACTTATAGGTAAATAATATGCTGAAGCTGTGGATTTAAACTTTTAGTCAATACGAATATCAAAGGGACATGTGAATTGCCTTCAAATTAACAAAAAAAACTATTTTGCCGGGGACAATAATGAGAACGGAGTGAGAGTTTATGATTTGGAGAAATTGTTTACAAGTTACGACACCACACGCGTGTGATCACAACTCTCAGACTTAAACACAATGTGCTGGTTACCGGTTCAGTAGTAAGTGGCTAACTAAGCTAGGACGTCATTTCAAGTGTCAGCAGAGTTAGATGAAACTAAAAATATCGATTGATTCTAGACTACAATTTGACGTAGGGTTCAGAGGTAGTGTAATCTGTTTTTTTTTTGCAAAACAAGCGGCTTCCTCCGACGGCACAATAATGATTTGGAATTTCGATTTACCAAGCTCCCAACTGGACTGAACTGAGTCAGCAAAAAAAGACAATTGAAAAGTGTTCAGTAATATGATCGCATTGTCAAACACACTCGCTCACTACTCTTCCTTTTAAGCAAGGGAATACTAATCTTGTAAATAAAAAGCGTTCTAAAATAATGCTGCCTGATGAGTTTGCGTTTATTCTTTCTATATTCTCATTTTACTCCTTTTTATGCATTTCAAATAAATGTAGAATTGTCTACAAAAATAGAGGTCCGTCCATCAGGTGTGTGTGTGTGTGTTGGCCGATGCATTCTCAAAATGACTCTTGATATACCGAAAATACCGAAACTTTTTTTGAAAGCCAAATTCGTCAGCAATTTGGAAGAAAATTAAAAAAAAACACCAACATTAACCCGCCTTGATTAGTCAACTAGTCTTAACTAAACCACACAGGAATCCTGACAGTGTTAATAATGTTTCTGTCTTTCTCATCAATAAATCACACAAAAGTAAGCGAGTATAAAACAAACAAGTAAAACAGGTTTGAACTTTCGGTAGCATTTCCAATGTCCGCCTGGTCGCGGTCGCCACCTAAAAACCGACTTAAAATCCCAGAAAATTTCCCAACCCTCAAAAATAAATTCTCCTATACTATCCTGCTGTTAGGGATGGCAATGATGAGTTGGGTCAGGATCTGGATCAACATGCAATTTTGGGCTTAAAAGTGAACCCTAAAAATAAATATCCCTTTTATTCCGTCAATATTTGGTTGTAGATTGTAACTTATTAGAATTAAAATCGTAGAGTTTTTTGGCAGTCTTCCTGGCCGCACGACTTTTGACAATCCAGCAGAGCTCAACCCTCGCCTCCTCATTCGAGCGAGATACTTTTGGAGCTGAGGTATTTAAGGGACAGGAGGTTCAGTCCCTGTTGAGCATCAGTCCTAAAACTGATGCGAGACGTGATACAACCTATCTAACTCATAGACTGAAAGTAATAATATCTCATAGTTTTGAAGAGAAAAATGTTGCGGGTCAGCATTATTTTCCTCGTTGCTTGCCATCCTTCTGCTTCGTAGCCCTCTGCCAACTGAGGCCTCAGCTCAGGTTCAGGTTGCAGTGGAACCTGATGAGCGTAATCTCCTGTCAACAGTGTCAGCTCCTGTACCTCTAGCAATCTCGTCGAAAGTAAGTGTATTTAAATATTTACGGCTAATTAGTAGTAATTAGTGAGCTTTTCCTTGGAGTTTTTTTCATATTTTGACAACAAATTTCTAAAATTTGAAACATTCGTATTTTTTTAATTCACAGATGCCATGCCGTTCCACCCCCGACGCAGTAACAAGGTGCACAAGACTCTGTGGGATTTTGCAGTCTTTTAAAGTGAAACGAACAGCAGCGGACTGCCCTCAGTCACCTTATCCCACGGGTTGCTGTCTCGGCGTGGACAATAATGCTTCCAACGGATATTGCTACTGCTGCACTACAACAACATGCCCTAGCGATACAACAAATAGCAATTGTGTAGTGGTGGCGATTGCCGCAATTTCTAGCGCAACTAGTATTTTGCCACCTGTGTTACCGGAAGGTTGTGGTGATAGCACTGCATAACAGCAGTAGCCTCTCTCCACATTTACAATAATTTGGTCATTTGCAAAACCATTACATAATAATTATTCTAATTTTTCCTCAATATGTTTATTATCATGTTTTAGCAAGAAAACCACTAAATTTGTTTGTAGCCAACTCTTTTAAATGTCAACTACAAAACGTGCTTAATATGCAAATGTGTGTTTGTAATGGGAAAGTTTGTAATAATATTACAGAGATGCTTTTAAAAGAAGAGTTAGGGTGGCATTCCTCATGAATTTCTGATTTTTGGAAAGAGTGATTTTTTTTTCAATTGCAACTGATATCGTCGTCGAGTATAAAACTGGTTTCATAGAGAGAATATATAGAGCTCCTTTTTCACATTATTATTTCCTTTCTCACTCATAATCCTCTGTATTGTTATTATCAAATAGCGAAGTACCTAGCTCCTTGTCCACAGTCAATACATGTTCTCTACAACACCCAAACCATAACCATAACATGCTCAAAGTGCCTTCCACAAAATTTCTGTCTGCCTCTCATGAATGCATCCAGCTGTGGTACACCACCCTCCCAAACTAGCTTAGAGTCAATGGACTTTTTTTAGAATAACTTTGAGGATTTTTTTTGCTCTCGAGAAAGGTTGAAAGGAGAAGGGAGCGGATCGCTCAACATTCCCTTTCTTGAGAAGGGCTGAAGAAGGGACGACAAAATATAAAAATCCTTTCAATGAGGTGAATGTACGACGACCCTCCGAATAAACTGAAATATATTGCCTAGGAGGTTTATTGAACGTGCCATTCTTCCAGTGCGTGTTGTAGGTAGTCACACTGAAATACTTTAATTTGCCGATACCTCTCAGTGGAACGTAGTATATAAAAGACATGCTTGAAGCAAAAAATATAGTTTGAACACAATCATCCTTTCCTCGTATCATTCCACATTTGATGTTTCTGAGGAAAACACAGTTGTCATTTTTTTAGCTTTTTTTTCCTTTGCCCATTTTGTTTCCTACTTGTTTTACTAAAAAAACAGCTATCTAGATCCCATTCCACCCACAAGTTCCACGCATTAAATAACATTTAATAACCCACAAACAAACGCAATACAATACACGTGTAGACGTAAAAAAGAAAATGTGTGTCAAACGCAAATTTGTCAAATGCCTGACTCTCCTAATTGTGCTCCTCGCTGACCTTGGACTTCCTTGCTGGGCAAATACTCCTCAAGAAGTGTTGAAAGTGTCTCGACAGTGCGCCACACCTGGCTTGGTGGCATTGACATTTGGTATCCAGTTATGCAAAAAGTTCATGTACTGGCTATAATAATTTTAGCTATATCCTGACTCGCGTGGATCCTAAATAGATTTGTTTTTTTTACAGACGATGGTCCATCTCCAAACGGACAAACTCAAAAGGTGCTTGAGGTCCTCCGGGAAAAAGGAGTGAAAGCCACGTTTTTCGTTACCGGACAAGGCTTTGACACCACTTACCTCAGTTCAGATGAGAGGAAGAAGAAGCTACTAAAGCAAATTTTTGAGGAGGTAAGTACGTCATAATATTATGCAAATTTAAATGCATGTTTCGTGTTTGACGTTTGATGTAATATTTCGTTGTTATAATTTTTCTTAAAAAAATTATTCACACCGCTTTGTTTTGTTTGTAATTTAATCAGGGGCATCAAATTGGTAGCCATACTTGGACTCATCCAAACCTTGCCATCATGAGTAAAGCACGGATCCAGCGCAATATTGCCCGCCTTGCAAATGTTGCGGGGGAGTTGCTGGACGTCAACATGACAATATTCCGTCCACCTTACGGCTTTATCAACTGTCGAGTTGGAAATCTCATTGAGCAACAATTTGGTTACAGGATTGTCAAATGGAACTTGGACACGAAAGATTGGGTTCATCGGGAAAACGTGGAACAGTCGTTGGCAGCGTACAAGGATGAAATGAAAGAGGCTGAGGCTGCCAATACGTCTTCTTCTTCCAGCTTTATTACCCTGCAACACGATCCAGCCCCCAGATCGGACCAACTCGCCAGGCTGGCAATTGACTTTGTTAGGTCAAAAGGATTCAAATTGGTGACTGTGGGGGAATGTATTGGCGTGCCTAATTTCAGGCCAAGGAAATAATAAAACCTCGCCTCAAAATGTCATACCCAGATTGCAAAATCTGCTACAATAGATAAATCTTCATAGCGGAATTAATTTTGTAAACTATTTGATATTTCGATATGCCTAAGAAGCTCATTCATTAGTAGTAAGGTTGCATTGCATAGCTCTTTCTCCCATTATTAGCTCATGCTGGATCAGCATTATTTCTGGTATAAATCTGCGGAGGAGGAGCTACTGCATTGATAATGTGATTGCTAAACCAGGATTGCCACATTCATATATTTACTCACCCATATTTACCCTAGTACCATAATGTTGCTAACCCTAATAATAATATCTCATACTTGAATGACGTGCATTGTCAGATGTCCTGTCGATATGAATGCACCCCCACCCAACCCCAAAATAGCTTGGGGACAAATAATGGACTTGTTGAGAACACTTTTAGAGGATTGGGAGCTCACTCATATATTGTCAGAATGTGTGAGCAGATAGGGAACGCAACGGGGGTTTTCCAAACATTTTTTGTGAAATGACAGCTACAGGAATACAAATAAATCAAATCCTTTCAATTAGGGTAAATGACCTCCCGAAATAAGCGACATATAATACATATCATATCATATCATGTAGCAAATGGAAAGTCGTACAGGAGTGAACTGGACACAGTGATGAACGATGGGATATTTAGATTACAGAAAATCCCATCATTTAACAGTAACATGTCTCACCTCAGTGAAGTGTAACGTGTATAAATAATAAATATACGGAAAGCAAAAATTCTGAAGGTAATAGTCAAACCCCACCAGTTATTCCTCATTTGCAGTTCTGAAGAAAACCTACTAGTTTTATGTTAGAGCTTCGCATCATTTTCCCTCGAGGGTTTTGTTTTCTACTGTCAAGCCGAAGGAAAAATAGCTTTCCCCAATTGTAAATGAGGATGTGTCACAAATGCAAATTATACAATTGTCTGACTATAGTGCTGCTAGCTTTCCTTTCCGGATTTCCATGCTGGACAAAGGGTCAATTACTGCCCGTTTTCGAAAGCTGCGTCAGCCCCGGCCTTGTGGCATTGACATTTGGTATGAATATTTGCAAAACTACCTACCCGAGTAATAATACTTCATTCGCTAGCCTCCTCAATTCTTGGACTGTGCCGTGGTGAGAATTGAGCCAGCGTGCCCAAATTGATTTGTTGATTATTTTTATTACAGATGATGGTCCAACTCCAAACGGGCAAACTCAAAGGGTTCTTGAGGTTCTCCGGGAAAAGGGAGTGAAAGCCACGTTTTTCGTTACAGGACAAGGCTGGGATCCCACTTTCCTCAGTTCCGACGAAAGAAAGAGAGCTCTATTACGGCAAATTTATGACGAGGTACGTTACGCCCGTCACGTCATCACAAAAGCTTGCCGAGTTTGAAAATATAATAATAAATATTTACCTTATTTCGCTCGTAATTTTCTTTAGGGGCATCAAATTGGGAGCCACACGTGGACTCACCTGAACCTTGTTAACGATTTTAGTGAACAACACATACTGGCCGATCTCGCCCGTCTTTCAAATGTCGTGTCGGAGTTGCTGAACGTGAACATGACGGTATTCCGCCCACCTTACGGCCTCTCAAATGACACGGTTGTGAGCCTCATCCAGCAACAATTTGGATACAAGTTTGTGAGATGGAACTTGGACACTCGAGACTGGGAACATAGGGAAAATGTTGAAAACTCTTTCCGGGAGTACCAAGATGCGATGAGGGAAGAAACTGCCAACACTAGTTCTTCCAGCTTTATTGCCATTCATCATGATCCAGCTCCCCGCTCGGACCAACTCGCCAGGCTGGCTATTGACTTTGTTAGATCCAAAGGATTCAAGTTGGTGACTGTAGGGGAATGCATTGGTGTGCCTGATTTTAGTACGTAAAACCCAACTTGAATTTTTTTTCTTATAATTGAAAGCAGAACTCCTTTTTGCTGTTTTAATTTGAAAATCTAGTTCCTTTTTTAATACATACGTTGTGGTCCCTTTGAGTCCTGACGGACCATTTTGTATTCTCGTAGCATTTTAATTAGGAGTTAGGAGTTAGGCGTGTTTTAGGAGTTACCCAAAGTCTGTTGTTCTTTTACAATGTTTCTTTCTCTGGGAAAGCCTTTTCAAATGCATTTGAGATGAGAAGATGCATGTACTGACGGTAGCTTTGAATTTCACACTGTGAGAACTATAGAATGGTTGCCAGTTGGCTATTTCCATTTCTATTAGAAACACAAAGTCGACCAGGTTGTCTGTGGTGAAATCGCGATGTCTTATCGTGGTGGTACTGCAGGGGCTCTTCCTTAACAAGTTAATTGGTTTTTGTTCTAAGCATACAGGATTCTTAGTACTCGGTTGGACGGGATTCAGAAGACGGGTTGGGTTATTGAACCAGTTATTATTATTTGTAAATACGAGCTCGAGCTTGGTTTCTTTACCTGTTTCCCCAATACAAGTTTTCCCCAAATAAGGTTCCCCACACCTGTTTCGCCCAACAACACAATTTACTCAGAAATCACGTTTCTGAAGTATAGGTATGAAGAATACTCAAGTCCCTGTCGAGGGCAATTCTATGTAATCGTAATCCAGGCGATATATATATATATCTTCAAAGTTCCCACAAATCTTTTCGCAAATTTAAGTCAACGACTTATCATGTACAATCACTAAAGTGTTCGATTTCAGCGTACTTAAGAAATTTCGCACAAAGGTCCCATATTTTTCAGACCACTTTCCGACCGGGCAACTTTGTTCCCGAACCCCGTTTTGCTCAAAAGTTTCAAAATTGGTTGAAAATTAATCTAATTAAATTAAGCTAAAAAAGTATCTAGATTAACATATTTTGTATCACTTCATAACCCATCATTCAAACAAAACTCAAGCACAAAGGTTCATTATGTCATGAAGTTCCCATTTTATTTTTTCAGATTGCTCTAATTTGGATTCATATGAAACGTAGATGTATAAAAAAGCCAAAACTGTTTTCGAATATATTTATGCTGGGACATGAAGATATATATCCTCTCTGGATTATGATTATATATACTTAACCTACGTAGAATTGTGCTCGAAACCAATGTGAGGGAAATAGAAATTGGTGAAGGCGAGGAGGTGTGGGAAACCTTACTTGGGGAAAACAGTCATGGGGGAAAACTGGTATAGGGGAAACGGGTACGTAATACGAGGGAAAAGTGGCTTAAGGGGAAATTGGCGTTGGAGAGAGCTGGCATGGGGGAAAAGTGGTATAGGGGAAATAGGGGTGTGGGGGAAAATGGGTTTGCGGGAAATGGGCCTAGACCCGTATTTTTCAATATAATACACGGAATCACAAAAAAGTTAAGGCAACACCAAAACTGGATGCGGTGGGATATTTAGAACCCAGCCCATAATCTAATCGCTTTCCTATCATTCCACATTTGCCTTTCTGGGGCCTTCACTTTTTGTTATTTAAGCTTCACATTACATATTCCCTTGAGGGTTTTCTTTTCAACGTTTTTTTAAAAAATCAGGAAAAATTACATCGAAGTAAATGAGGATTTTTGTCACAAGTCACAACAGCAAATTATACAAATATCTGATCATTGTAGTATCTTCCCCGGCTTCCGGACTTCCAGCCTGGACAAATGGTCAATTGTTACCCGTTTTCCAAAGCTGCGTCAGCCCCGGCCTTGTGGCATTGACATTTGGTATCAAATTATTATTGCAAAACCAACTTACTCGAGTTAGTTATATTACTTTTGTGCGGTATCATAAATTCAGTGCCTAAAACTTGATTTGTGCAAATTGTAGACGATGGTCCCACTCCAAACGGGCAAACCCTAAGGGTTCTTGAGGTCCTCCGGGAAAAGGGGGTGAAAGCCACGTTTTTCGTTACCGGACAAGGCTGGGACCCCACTTTCCTCAGTTCCTGATGAAAGAAAGAGAGCTCTATTACGGCAAATTTATGACGAGGTGCGTCTTGCAATTGTAAAATCCTCTCCACCGTACCGTATAACGTACTTATGTCAATAAAAATAAATATTTCGTTTTGTAATTTTAGGGACATCAAATTGGGAGCCACACGTGGACTCACCTGAACCTTGTTAATGATTTTACTGAACAGCATATACTGGCCGATCTCGCCCGTCTTTCAAATGTCGTGTCGGAGTTGCTGAACGTGAACATGACGGTATTCCGTCCACCTTACGGCCTCTCAAATGACACGGTTGTGAGCCTCATCCAGCAACAATTTGGATACGAGATTGTGGGATGGAACTTGGACACTCGGGATTGGGAGCATAGGGAAAATGTTGAAAACTCTTTCCGGGAGTACCAAGATGCGATGAAGGAGGCCGATAATGGTTCTTCCAGCTTTATTGCCATTCACCACGATCCAGCTCCCCGCTCGGACCAACTCGCCCGGCTGGCAATTGACTTTGTTAGATCCAAAGGATTCAAGTTGGTCACAGTAGGGGAATGCATTGGCGTGCCTAATTTCAATAAGGCAAGGAAATAAGGCCTGACCACAAAAGGCTATAGTATCCTAATTGTAAAATTGTTACAATAAAATAAATCTTGCTAGCGGAATTGTACTTTGTAAGATAATTTATTTATACAAAAGCTCCACTTGTTGCGGTGAGTTTAGGACAAATTAAAAAATTTTCCTCCCGAGTCACCTTGGATTACTTCTTCTCTGGCCTAAAATATTGGTTAACGCAAACTCGGATTAAGTTAGCATCTTTAAATAAAAGTAATTTATCCTAAATTATTTTCCAAAAACTTAAAACACTGTAGCTTCAAGGTGTTATTTCAGCATCTCATTTCTGACGCTAATGTCTCTCCTAGCATAAGGAGGACGACATGGTGGTGGTAGATGCCTACATAATATTTTGACAAATTAAAAATTTTTCCTCCCGGGACACCTTGGATTACTTCTTCTCTGGCCTAAAATATTGGTTAACGCAACCTACAGTCAACATTCCTATTTCTCCGTTTTTTTAAAGAAATGGAGCGTAACTGTGTAACCCACTTTTAAACCTGCAAATGAGTGAAATTTGGTTTGTTTTACTTGTTTAGAGATATTGAGTAGCAATGCTGAGTGTCCATAGAAGTATTGTATTACATATTTATAGTCACAACCATAAACTGCGGATTAAGTCAGCATTTTTAAATAAAAGTAATTCATCCTAAATTATTTTCCAAAAACTTAAAACACGGTAGCTTCAAGGTGTTATTTCAGCATCTCATTTCTGACGCTAATGTCTCTCCTAGCATAAGGAGGACGACATGGTGGTGGTAGATGCCTACATAATATTTTATTTCATGACTAATAAANGGTGGTGGTAGATGCCTACATAATATTTTATTCCATGACTAATGAAACCATACCAAATGACTAGACATGGGAAGGAGAAATGAAATACCTAATATTTCTCACTTTTATGAATTTGAGTCATCGTTACTAGTTTGTTTGTCCTGTTTGTTCACTTGCACTTTCCGCAATGCTATGCTCCCTAAAATGCATAATATTCTGGGGGATGGATCTCAAGAAGAGGTCCTTAAGAGTATACCTCACTATATGTCTGATATTTAGTTACAATTAAATTTATTCTGGCGAAAACGGAGGGTTTGCAATATACTTACATTGCTAAAACTGGAGATAGCCTTGACTTTGAAGGGGCCTCCGGACAGATTCAAATTTCGACTCTGTCTCGACTAGTTTCCCTGTCCTGTTTCTGGAGCGTGGAGGAAATATCAAATATATATCAAATAATTGATTTGCCTCGGGAATCGGGAAATCCACAAGAACTCAACATATTGCTGCTAATGCATCGCTGAACTTTTAAAACGTTTTTCAACAAACCTTTATTAAAGAATCATTAGTTCACTTTTACTAAATATTTAGTTCCAACGTCAAAGCATCATGAAACAAGGAGAAGAAAGATGTAAGAGGTTATACAGCCACCCAACTTTCGTAATCAACATCCATGCAGGGAACTTGATTGCAAAATTATAATTGCGAAATAAATATTTTAGTAGCCCCTTAAAGAAGTTTTAATGGAATTTGTCACGGAGGACAAGGAAACTGCGACCACCGCATCGCATCCCTCCCGCATTGTTGGTTTCCATCCACTACTAACTAGGCTATGGCATAAATTCACTGTATCGGAGCAAGCATTTACCGGGAGCGGAGCACAGACTTTTGTTGAAATGCTTATTTTGTTAGTTTCGACAAAAGGAGGAAATCTCAGGTCTGAAAAAAATCAAGTTATTATGTTGGATTATATATTATGCTAAAGAAAATGCCAAATTGAGAATCGCCGTGGGATTTTAGTAGCTACTTAGCTTGAAATGAGCGGAATACGTGTGAGGAGATACTGTTTAATTACATTTGATTTAACACAGTATGTCCACAAGTTTAACATTAGCATATTATTGATTGACAATTGTTACATTACTTTTTTAAATTTTGAATTTACTACATTTTTACATAACGCTCTTATTTTATTTTATTATTAACCTTAGTTCAAGCAAGTACTGTGCAATCATGCAAATTGAAAATCACATTGGAAATTGCAAAATAGCATAACAACCGTGTTGCCAAAATAATATTTTCTCTAAAAATGAAAGATAATAATGGCATCTATAGTCCGAAGCAACAACACCTGGAAAAACTCCATCACAAAATCCTTTCCAAATTTGGCGAACGGCCCGCATCTAAATCCGATTGGTAGAGTGGCGCTCAACTGCTTGTGCAAAATTAGATTTTTTCTAGTTTTGCTTGCATAGTAGGAGCGCATCGCACTGAGCCGATATTCGTGCAGCAAGCCAATTATACGCTCGGCCAAATTAGCAAAAACAGGAAGAAGGAACACATGGCAAAGGAAAACAAACACTTCAAAGAGACAGAGACACGAGTAGACTAAAACCGGACTTTTCCCGAACCCCTTCACAATCAACCAGAGGCCGGCAACCAATCCCAACAGCGTACTTGTCAGGATGACGCAAATCAGATGGTCCACAAATGCAAGGAAGCGAGAGTGCAGTAATCGGATTAGCGTGTAAAATCTA
>JAANSN010004648.1:0-14460 GCA_036850665.1 Dicranocentrus wangi | reverse complement strand
ACTCATTACCACAATAATTACCATAAATTAGCATTATTTTGCGAGCAAGGGGAATCGAACCCACAGCCTGTAGTTGATAAGCACACGGCTATACCACTAAACCAAGAGGCCTGCTCTTATATATGGTACTTACGTAATATGCATATCTACAATTCCACAATATGTTAATGTACTCATTATAATGTAGTAATATCCATCCACAATCCACACACAATTAAATAATCATGCCTGACTGACTCTAATTGTAAGTAAACTTCATGAGACTCATTTTCCTTCTATGTATTCATTCCTCCTCTATTTTTGTGATGCATGATTTTGCAATCAAGCCAGTAAACAACGAAAGAAGAGAGTCAGACAGAGTCAGAGTGCAGTGCAGTAGTAGTGTGCCAATAAACGGGAGGGGGAGGGGGGGAGGATACATAGGTACATTCCGTTTTCCGTCCGACCGAGCAGGCTGGCAGACAGAGCTGCAGCATAATAGTTGCAGGGGTTTGGAAGTTGTTGCCTGCAATAGTGTAGTCGAAGGTCGGAGGTCCCTGTCACCGTAGATTTCCAAGCTCCCATCCATGCGGTCTGGTCTGCTCTGTCCTGTCAGTCCAGTCCTCCCCCTCCCTCCCTGCCACCAACACCAACCTGACCTGCATTTCATATGGATGGAACTTGAGACTTGTTGGGACATCACATCGTGATGGAAACTTTGTGCTGGGCATGGAATAAATATCATTTATTTACATACGGAGGAAGCACGAGCTCGAGCCAGCTGCTGGAATACAGGAATATTGACCAAACACATCAAATACGCCTGATTCTGGTCTTCTTGACGCGTTTACAAGTGAAGTGATAGAGTTTACACTCCAATCCAACCCCAACAATTTAGGAATTATCATATCTTATCAGCAACAAATAGTCTGTGAACTGTGAACCATGTCTGACGAAAGCGTGGAAGGTGCAAAGGACATCGCAAGTCAACTGAAGGCAGAGCTCGAAGCAGAAGAAAAGAAACTGGAAAAGGAGGCAGAGCAGAAGAAGGCACAGGAGGAGGAGAAAAAGGATGGAGGTAATCTACAGCTCCCCACAAGAGATGGGCCACCCGCACCACCGCCGTCGACAACCTCCACACAGATAAGTCCTGACACGCCAAGGTCACTCCTATCTGACAAGTCTGGCTCAACTTTCAATACCACCAGCACGGAAGATGCAGAGGAGGAGGAAGATCTCTTTGGGCAGGCTGCACTCAAGAAGAAGCAAAAGGAGGAGGAGGTGTTTCGCGAAAAGGCTGGAAGTTGGGCTGGAAGTGATGGGAAGGAGGAGGAAGGGGAGGATGAAGACGAGGATGATGCTGGCTCTACTGGAAGGAAGAGCAGTGGCGGGGCCGGTGGTGGAATGATGGATCTACTCGGCAGAAGCAAGGCTGCCAAAGAAGAGCTCGCTGCGAAGGAACTAAAGGAACAGGAAATGAAAAAGAGGAAACGAAAGAGAAAGGTTGTCTCAAAAGACTCCAATAAGGGCAGAAAGTCGGAAGCTGAGTCCAAGACAAAATCAAAGTCCATCTTTTCTGAGAAAGCTGACTTGTGGGTAGAGCCTGAGTACGAGACCGAGGCCATGATTTCCAGACCTATCAAAACTTCAGATCACGTCCCTGATGACATTCTAAAGTTCTAGTAAGTTGTTAGCACCATTTTAGCTTTCAACGTTTTGAAGATTTAGCAAGACTATAAATCACTTCAATTACTATATTTTTATTAAATCAGCGAATCCTACGGATACGACTCTGGGCGAAGAGATAATCTCCACATGATTGACGACAATACGCTCATCTACATATCCGGCAACTACTTGCATTTCTACAGTATACGTGACTCTGAAGTGTTCCTGTGTCGGAGGGCTGCAATGGGGTATGGTCTAGGCCATGTGGCACTTCACCCAACCAACGAATACTTTGCTGTTGGAGAGAAAGGGGCCAATCCGGTTATCGTGGTGTACACCTGGCCAAGTGTTTCGGTTTATAGGATTTTACGCAGAGGGACAATCAAAGGATATTCCTTTCTTAACTTTAGGTAAAACTCATATAGTTTCATGTTTCATCCAGTCTTGTGTCAAATAAAACATTTGTTTTTGTTTTGACGATTGCAGCAAAGATGGTGACCTCCTGTGCAGTCAAGGTATGGATCCTGATTACATGCTAACAATTTGGGAGTGGGCCAGAGAGAAAGTACTGCTTCGCTGTAAAGCATTTGCCAACGACGTGTACCGCGTAACCTTCTCGCCAACAAACCCCGGAGATCTGACTACATGTGGGGTAGGCCATATCCGGTTTTGGAAGATGGCTGAAACCTTCACCGGGCTGAAACTGCAAGGAGCCATTGGTCGTTTTGGGAAAACTGAAATCTCCGATATCCAGGACTATGCTGAACTTCCGAATGGGAAGGTGCTGTCGGGATGTGAGTGGGGCAACATTCTCGTCTGGGAGGGAGGACTCATCATCTGTGAAATTATAGGATTAAACGAGAAGACTTTGCACGAAGGGGAAATAACGTCAATATTCATGATCCCGGACACAACTGAAGTGATGACTGTTGGCAAAGATGGCTATCTGAGAATCTGGGACGTGGACACTATCGACATCGCTGACACGCTTGTCGATGACAGTGGCAAATATGTGGTGGAGCCAACAAATGAAATCCGCCTCTCTGGAGATGCCACTCCGCAAGGTTGCGTGAAGAACTTGGCTGCACCAGCCGATCAAAACAATTGGTTTGTGCAAGACTCCTGGGGCCGAGTTTGGAATGTGAACATTACTCAAGCTATCGCCGATAACGAGTATTCCCCGACCAAGGTATTTTTCGCTCCAGGAGGCTGCGTCAGTTGTGTGGCTGCTTCGGTCGAACATTCAATCATGGTAGTAGGCACTACCGGCGGTCATCTCTGGGTTATAGACTACATCACAAAGGAATGCTTGGTACGGCGACACTTTAAAGTCCCAATTTGCAAGCTGTTTTGGCTCCCTCAGAAGTTTGACCCTCGGGGCGTGACTTTTCTTGCGGCGTTTGGAGATGGGTGCATCCGGAACTACTCCATTCAACCCATTTCCCATGAAACCAAAATGGACGAGGCGGATATGGACGATGACTTCAGAACTGGGAGACAATTTGAAATTGGGCTGAACCAGGTGCTCCGGTTTGGCAAAGGTGCAATCACGGTGATGAAGTTCGATGATGAGAACGAGCTTTTATACATTTGTGGGGAAGATGCATCTCTCTGGGGCGTTTATTTGTTTTATGATGAAGACGAGGACTGTACCGTGATGGAACCGCTGGCTTACTTCACTGCTCCTTTTCCAGTGACGCATTTGGATCTTCATCCCACAAACCCAACCAGAATGATATTGGCAGGGTCGCAGAGTCGTGTGGCAGAGTGTGAGCGGCCAGAGTGGACAGAGTGCGTCACGGAGAAAACGTTCTTTCAAGGACAACTTCGAGGTCAAAGGTGGTGGTTCAATTCGGAAAAGTCGGAGCGGCGCAAATTGGAGAGAAAGGAGGCAAGAAGGGCAGATCGGGAACGGAGAACTGCGGAACTCAAGGAGGATTTCAAGCGGAGACAAGAGCTGGGGCAATCCGTAGAGGAGGAAATTGAATTGGCCAGGCTGAACGAGGAGTATCGAAAATGCCCAACAGCTGGACGATGATGAACCTATTTATAAACCGGAAAAACCTTCTGAATTCTTGGGTAATGTTCTTCAATAATACAGTACCAAAAAAACACATTCGACAGAATCACTCAAGTCTTCTCAATAACTTTACAGGAATTTACTATCATATAAATCCGCACATTGGGGACGGATCCATGGGGAAAACGTTCTTTATGCACATGGGAGATTATGACGCTGGTTATATTTACGAATGCAAGATTACCCGTTCAGACATTGGAGGATTCCATGTCGTTCCACCTACCCCTCCACTCATGGACGACGTAGCGGTAAAGTGCTATCTGCTGAGCGATGATGACGAATTTCTTCTCTTTGGAATGGCGGACGGTTCGGTCCGAGTTATGCCTCGGGTGGATGTTTACGAGAAAATGAGGCAGATGCGACTGGAAGCGGAAGCGAAGAAAAAGAAGGAGCTTGCGGAAAAAGCGGTGGATACAGATACAGCTGGAGATGATCGTTCCGAGCTAGACACTCCAGATAAGTACGAGGCGATGGGGGTAAAGAAAAAGGGAGAACTGATGGAGAAAAGTGCAGATGAAAAATCCGAATATGACACAGAGGCCACAACCGCTCCGCCAATACCCGAAGATGGAAACAATGATCAGCAGCAGAAGCCTCCTGAAGACAAAGGGAAAGTTGGGAAAAAAGGACTGCCACCATTTCAAACCTCCATTTTCCCCTACGACCTGGACAATTTTTTCGCCCTGCCTATGCACGACCCGAATCGAGGTGCAGTCACCCAACTGGCGTGGAGTGGAGACGGCCAGTTTCTCCTATCGGTGGGGGAGGATGGCACCATCTTCTCGTACAGATGGGATCCAGATGGCTATCTTGAGTACCCCACCGATAACTTACCAGCCCCCGCTAAACCCTCAGAAACGCTGGAGTACGAATTTCTACTTGACGAAGAAGACCCCGCCATGCTGACAGTGGAGGAGACGAAGCAGAAGGAGGAGCGGGAGAAAGTGCACGGGATGCAAGAGGAATTCAAAGAGGACGTGCGTGCAGAACTACGAGACTTGAGGGACGTGTTCAAGTCCATCAAGCAAAGGAACAAGGAAATCCCGGAGAGCTACCGGCTGGGCGAAGAGGAGCTCAAACTCCCGGATGAAATATATGCAGAGCTTCATGCAAAACTTGATGAGGAGGTGATTGAAGTCTTCAAAATTCACGAGTACGAGTCGGCAGAGACAATCGTGCAAATTGAGAAAATTGAAAAAAATTACTTTAAACCTCTACTCTATCACCACATCATTGTAAAGGATATCAGTCATCAAATTCAGATCCACACCATTCGACAAAAGAAGCTGACTGAAGAGTTCCAAGCACTCAAAGAGAAAAATGACATGATCATGTCGCAAGAGCAGGTCCGTTCCAATTTCGACTTGGATGTACGCCTGTCCGGGGCTGAAGAGGAGGAGGAGCCTGTGCTTCGTGTATACGCAAAGGACATTATTGGAGAATACGAACATAAGCTTCATACTTATAATATTGAAACCGTCCACAATATCAGACGGCTCGAGAGACGACTTGAGGAGAGATACCATCGAGAGTGTGCCGTAAGCCAAAAACTAAAAATCCTATTTTAAAAACTGTTTAGTTTCGTCGCATTAAACACGTAAATTACATAATATTAAATCATACGTTTTATATGTGGATTAGTGGGCAGACCTGATTAAACGTAAAATCAAGAAGGACTTCATCGACCCTCAAGACAAAGCAAGGCTCGACGATGCCAAAGCCAACCGCGGTGATTTTAACCTACAAGCCGCAGAAACCTACCTTGGGGATCATTCTACAATAGCTGAGCGACGGCAGAAGGTAATCAGCATGAAAATGTGGATTCACGAGACGACCGAAGCGTATAACAAGCAAGTTATAGAGGCTCGCGACGAGAAAATTAGAATCCTGAAGGAATGTCGGGAACTAGAAGAGAAAATCCGATTGGTGCATCCCTTTCTTCCTCCAGAGCTGCGAAGAAAAATTCCTCCAATTTATGAAATGGAACCGGGTGAAATGCCGGAGAATGCATTTGACATAACCCCAGAGGAAGTTGAATTCGAAGAAAATACGGAACTGGCTGCAGCTGGGCTGCTAGACTTCCGGGATCAACTGAACGAGGAAAAGTTTGGGAAAATGAGACCAGAAAAGACGCTCGTGATTGATGAAGAAATCAAGGATTTTATGGCGCCGTCAGTGAGACATACGAAATCGATCGATTTGGAATTTGAAAATATGACGGTGCACAAGTACAGGAAATACTTGTTTCATCCAAAATATGAACGGGAGCAAACTCGGCTCGAATGTTACATGTGGCCAAAACTTATGGAGCAAGAGGCTCTTTTTAAAGAGCTGCTTCAAATCCTGGAATACTTCCATCTGAGAATTAAGTACCTTCATGACTTTCGAATCCGGTTGGACATTGACCTCCACATTAAAGCAATAGGACTGATGACCCTCATCAGGGAGCTGGACATTGCCAAAGAGTTTGAGTCGCAGGAGGAGGGGATTCTGGAACGACTCCGGGTTCAGAAGGAGGAATACCACGATACAAAACACCAAATGGATAAGATCAAGAAGACGCTGACGACGATGAATGCAGAAGTGAAAAGGTTTGAGGGAGAGCAAGCAATTATCCAGAAGGAGGTGCAGGGCCTTATTGGGGAAAAGGGCAAGTGGTCAGACTACTTGATGAAGGTGTTCAAGAAAAAGGTCAAGTTGGAAGTCAGTGAGGAGGGGGAAGTACAGGAGCAAGCCTCTCGCAGACGAATGTCTTCCAGCTCAGAGTCGACTGAAGGAAGTGAGTCAACCTCGCAGGACACTGGGTCAGATTTGTACAAGATGCCAAAGATGAAGTTGGACATCAACGTTTGTCCCGAACATCTCGACAAAGGGGTCTACAACAAGATTTGCGAGTTCAGAGGAAAGAAGGCTGTCATTGACCAAGATATTGATAATGTGAAGAAAAACGTGGATAAAGTTACCGCAGAATACGTGGAGGTGGAAGCTGTTTTTAAAACAATGGAGGAGAGGCTCACGGACACAGGACAGGATATCCGGATACTTCAGAGGAAGCGGCAGAAGAGAATGAACGAGCTCAAATGCATGTTGATCATGAGAATTGATCAGATCAAGTTAGTGATTCGATCCAATCCTACAAACTACTTCGCATGAATACATATATTTATTTATTTGAGTATATTGTTAACTTTGATTTGCAGCTGCGTGGATTTCGAGGAAGTAGGCGAAGTAAAAGGCGACTTGATGGAGAAGCTGGTGCGAACATTTCCGAGTGAAAACAAGATTCTCGTATTCCCCAAAGGAGAAACTGACCATTTGGAAGTGCGATCCACGGAACTGACCTCACTTACTGAAGTTGAGAAGCAGAGAATGAAGTACGTCGGTTTGGTAATGGGCAGTTAAGATACAAATGCTTAAGCACATGTCTTTAATTCTTTTGTTTTGTTTATGAAGAAACGGTCGACAAATGCACCTCCGACTTATTGAAGAACTTAAAAAGGCTGAAAAGCGGGTTGAAGAACTCAAAGTGAAAGTGAAGAAAGACATGGTCCGTAAATTCGGACGTGAGGTGGATTTGGACAAGGTTTGTGCGGCAATAATCAACTTGGAACTGCTCGATAAGGAAATTCAGCTGGATAAACTTCGCAAGTTACACTATATTCAAAGGCAACGGGCTGTTGATGCCATTCTAGACGCCAAAGAAGAGCTGACTGCGGAAATCCGCGAGAATTCCAATCTCAAGATTTTGGAAGCCATGATCATGGAAAAGCGGAGGGAACTGGATTATTTCATGCTAAAAATTGAACGAGATACTGCGAAAATGGAGCAGAGGGAAGCTAATCGAAAACTCATAACGCAACCTTACGGCGGTTCCTCCCGAACTCTGAAGGCTGCAGGTGGTGCTGGGAGCGGTAATGATATGGACATATTCCATCCGAACACCCTGGAAGACGATATACTTGAACTCAAGTGCAAAATTCGTCATCACGAAATGCGGGCAAAGGCACTTCGCCAAACCTTACGAATTTGCAAGAGGAAGTCTGGACTTCCCCCGATTCTAAAATTGAATAGAACTGCTGATCCGTGTGAAGAGAAGCCGTACCGTTTTCCACCCATCCAGAACAATTTGAAAGGAGAATGTGAGCCTGAAAGGAGGAAACGCTACCGGAAAACTGCAAAGGAACTCCCAGATTTGAACGAGAAGTGTCCCAAAATAGCTGACCCGAGAACGGTGACATGTGGAGTTCGTACCTTGTTCCAACCAAAGACTTCGTTTAGAGGGGATATGGGATCTGCTTCTGCAACAATGACCCCTTCTACAGAGTTAGCTTCTGGAAAGGAGAGGCAAGGACCGCCAACTTCGCCAATGCCAGAAGAAGAATACGATGAAGAAGAGATTCCCGCCGGAGATGACGTCCGGGGAAGATTCGGGGAATATCCTGGGGAAATGCTGGGAGAGGATGATTCAGTCATTCGCATTTTTGAGGAGCAGTTTGCCCAATACCTTAAGACGGAAAGGGAAGATGTGATGGAATATTTAGGCGAGATGGATGAGGAAATGGTGGGACTGCCAAAAATGATGGGATTTGGAGGAATCTCTGAAGGAGGTAAGCTAATATAAAAACAACAATGTACTGAATCTGAAAATAGCTACATACTTTTGCTCATTAATTCATACGGGATGTTGGATTCCATTTTGAAATTTTATTTGCTCGTTTATTGCTGTAGAAGATTCGGATGTTGAAGCATACTCCACAGAAGAAGAAGAAGAAGAAGAAATGGAAGTTCTGTCACCAGCCTCTGGAAAACCTGAAGATGATATCCCAGCATTAGTTGACGCAGTGGAGCAACAGCAAGCGGGCAGGGACAACGTCGAGGTTGTAGAGAAACTCAATAGGTACAGCAAAGACAAGGCAGTAGGAGGTGAAGAAGAGGCAGATATTGGTGTAGAAGAAGAAGAAGAAGAAATGGAAGTTCTGCCACCAGCCTCTGGAAAACCTGAAGATGATATCCCAGCATTAGTTGACGCGGTGGAGCAACAGCAAGCGGGCAGGGACAACGTTGAGGTTGTAGAGAAACTCAATAGGTACAGCAAAGACAAGGCAGTAGGAGGTGAAGAAGAGGCAGATATTGGTGAAGTCGAGCAAGGATTTTCCGCAAGTGAACCTGAAGATGAGACTGATGACGTCTAAAGTACTAGCTTTTGTAAACTTGGCAAATTTAATATAAGAAGGAGGAAATAATGATTGTCTACAATAAATTGTTTAGTTTTCTGTGTTCTAATCAAGTTTCTTCTTTCTCAGAAAAATCCGCAGTAATTAGTAATATCGAACTTCATACATTTGTAATACGAGGTTCATGATCATCAAGAGAGATGTGGTTTGGGTGTGGGGCGTTATAGATGTGATCATATCGAGACACTGAATCTGGCCATTTCCAATGCTCTGACGTTGATCCATTCACTTTAAATTAATTAAAGCATCTTATAAGTAAAATCGTAGCCATTCTAAGAAACTGTTCGCTTTCAACTTTCCATGACACAGCAATCCGCCGAACTCTCACTCGCATTGTACTTGTAGCGTTGCGTGGAGTGGGGAATTAAGTTATGTATGACAACGGGGGGAAACCAATCGAGGTGAATTACCTCCCTACACTCGTCTCTTCAAATCATATATCCACACAAATCTTTCTCAAAAGCACAAACTCTTTCGGATACCTTCTGCCATGCTTTAAGCTTTCTTTTACTTTTCCCTTGTATGTAGGACCTTCTTTAAACCAAAAAATCGGCTTTTTTTTGTGGCAAGTACTGTACTCGCTAAAAGGGAAACCCTTTTATATTAGCAACCTTCCAACTTCATTTTACCTGTAATAGCAAATGTTAGCATGTTCCGCGTAACGGATGTAGGTAATATATAAGTTGCTATTTTTATGAGGCATAGCACACTCTGCATAGAAAAGTTTCCGTTTTTGTAGCTTTCTTTAGTAAATGTTAGCATGTTCCGCGTAACGGATGTAGGTAATATATAAGTTGCTATTTTTATGAGGCATAGCACACTCTGCATAGAAAAGTTTCCGTTTTTGTAGCTTTCTATACATTTCCCCTTCCTTTCCCGAGTCAACATTTTCCATTTTTTGATTTGATTTGATGTGAACTGTAACAAGTATTTTATCATGTTCTGTAACTAGATTAGAACTTTCTCATCATTGCGACATCACTTGTTTGCAGCTCCCTTTTACATTATTACGAATTCTTTTTACAAACTCTTGGATCTTCTCTGATTTCCTGGCAAGTACCAGTTTGAGTCTGTAGTGGAGTTTTCCAAAACATTGCTCTCCTCCTTAATTTAATTTTTCCTGGTTCACTCGTTTGCTCCCTTTCACATTATTACGAATTCTTTTTACAAACTCTTGGATCTTCTCTGATTTCCTGGCAAGTACCAGTTTGAGTCTGTAGTGGAGTTTTCCAAAACATTGCTCTCCTCCTTAATTTAATTTTCCTGGGAACGGTATTTGCGTTGCTCCCATCCATAGAGAGTTTTAAAAATATGTCAATGTTCATCAAAGAAAACAGTCTTCACATAAGTTGATGGGGCTCTGCATCAATAACCCGCGCCGCGAGTGAATTATATGGCAAATGAAATGGAAAGTGTGGAATTTCGTGTAAACACAAACACCATAAAAATAGTTACTTGGAGAGCTTGCTAGGTGATGTGACACGGATCGATAGGCTGCTAGAGATGTAGGTATACACTGCCCTATTCTCCTTGCTTTTCCAAAAAAAAAAACATTTTTGTTATATTATTCCAGAGATCCAGAGTCTGCTCAACTCTCATCACACATCCACACATCATATCATCATAACAATATTTCATATTTTTATCATGAGCAGAGTTTGTCAAAAGTGCGATAGGTACTTACGTTACGTACATGATATGTGAGCTACTTACTTACTTGTGGAACAAGAATAATCTATTTGCTGCCATTCGTGTGCGTCCATGTAGCCAGTATCCGTATAACACGTATGCTTTTATAGGCACTACGATAAAATGCATAATAACATTATGAAATGCTACGGTCTTTTGTGACAGTACTGACAGTTTTCTTTGTGAATGCTGTGGATGCGTTTTGGAGAGAGAAAAAGCGTAGGGTTCATATCCATTTTGGCAGTAGTAGCGCAACAGGAGGTGAGACACAAACACGCAACCGGAAGTCCAGGAGAGAAACTTGTTGACTATTCCACTAGGGATTGCACACACGCACTATTTATTGGATCGTTAATAGCAGAAAACGTGGTAGAAAAGAGGAAGTGTGGTGCTGTTATTGCTACTGTTAGTAGGGAAATGGCCCATTGTGGAAATTTGCAGATTAGGATGGCCACCACGGACTTCCGGGTGGGGATTTTAGAAAAGTTTTTGGATTTGAAATTTGGTGAGCTATATAAATAATATTTGAATATGTGACTGCAATAAGTTTCAAGTTTGGTAATTGTAATTAACTAATAGTCCAAATGTAAAATAATTTGATTAGGTGATGAGTTTAGGTCGTTCGTAATGGACTACTGCTACGATGGCCATGGGATTTGCACTAACCGCAAGTTTGGAGGAATTAACAACGTTAAAAATTATGACAAGAAGAGTTACAACAATGTCAAGCGAGCAAACAATTCTGGAGTCAGATCTGCTCTGTCGTCGGGTCAATCAGAAATGTTCAAATGGGGCTGCTCTATTAGCAAGCGAACGTCGACAAAAACTGTATCCAAACCCAGGCTCCATTCCAATCCAACGAGAACGCGGGCTGGATCTAAAGCAATTAGTAGCAATGGAAGGACACCCACACCCGCGCCACTTCAGATGGAAACTGACGCTTCCGAAGACCGAGAGTCGGCCACATTAAGTCCCACACAAGCAACGATGAAAGCTGCAATTCAAGGCGAACAGAACAGTCGCGTGCTATTGAAAAATAACAAAGGACCAATAAACCAACATGCTCAAGAGAAAAGATGTCAATTGAAAACACCATCACTGGGTCAATGTGCTCGAGTCATTTCCAGACGTTACAGGAGGAGCAGGTGGAAACGACCCAATGTTAAGCGAAAGGTGTCTTTGAAACAAGCAAAACGACTAACACCTGCCACTAATCCGCATCCAATTGCAAAACAATCAGCAAATTATGTTGGTGACACTTCCCCAAACTTCATGCTTATTGCAAACACGTCCCGTCGTGGTTTGGAGAAAAATATAAAATTGGAGGAGGTTACTGTTGTACGTGAACCTTGCATGGAACTGAACTCCTTTCAGGAGAAAGATAGAATTGAGATTGAAATGGTAGGAGGAGTTGGTTCATATTCAGCTCCGAGTACTTTCCAAGGCGGGGGTGAGGGGTCATCCCCATGTGGAGAAATGACGCAGACCACGGACTTGGTCGAGAATGCAGATGACCCAAACTCGCCTCTTCTGGGGAATCAACTACAGTTGGAGGATTCCAGAACTTTTGAGTCGTGTGTGGATACGATGAATGTTGAACTGACAGATACTCAATGGAGTGGGAAAGTGGCAGCTGAAAATAGCAAAACAAGTGCTACAGTCACAGCCACTGGTGAATCTTGCAATGATAATCCTAGACATCATGACGCACTCTCATTTCCAGAATCTTGGAATGCGTTGTGCAATGAGAGGGGCGTGGGCACGCCTTCACCCATGACTTTAATCAACGGGGGTGAGCATGTTCGGGGGTGTTCATACTTAGCCCCTGAAAGTATGGACAGATCTCAAACTACGACCGATACTGATCTTCTCATTTGCCCCGACTGTGGCTCCCCTTCTGTCAAGTCGCCTGATGGATACGTGCACGTGAGCCATCCCGACGAGGAATGCAACTCCACTCCAAACTACACTATTCTAGAAACATCTCACCACTCATTTCCAGAATCTTGGAATGCGTTGTGGAATGAGAGGGGCGTGGGCATGCCTTCACCTATGACTTTAATCGACGGGGGTGAGCATGTTCGGGGGTGTTCATACTTAGCCCCTGAAAGTATGGACAGATCTCAAACCACGACCGATACTGATCTTCTCATTTGCCCCGACTGTGGCTCCCCTTCTGTCAAGTCACCTGATGGATACGTGCACGTGAGCCATCCCGACGAGGAATGCAACTCCACTCCAAACTACACTATTCTAGAAACATCTCACCACGGGTCAGACGACATTGATTCTACGACGACGACGTTATGTATTAATGAGGAGGAGGACATTTACCAAACTTGTAATGGACACGTGGCGGCGAGCCTCCAAAATAATAGTCCTAATGGATACGTTGATGATGGAAGTAACCAAGTTTCCTTTCAAGGTTTTATTCCAGCAGAATACCACCCGCTATCCACTGCCCCCGAAGGATTTCCGCTGCCAGGGCTCGTACCCGGGCCTTCTTTGATAGACTTGGTTCCACCTTCGCAATTCTGTCATAAATCTATCCCCACAGCACTGACTTCAGCAGCTGAGCTTTATGTTGAAGCACCTACCTTTTTAACCGTTGCTCCTTCAGAACAAATCCTCCAACAATCTAAGGCATGTCCTCCAGGAACAAACGCAGAAGCAGTAATTTCAACAGAAACATGCCCCGAAGAAGAAGAAAGGTTGGTTGGGCACTCGTTACCCGAGCACGCAACCTCTGGGGATGAAAATTCGAGCCACCCTCTTGTAAACCCTCTACCTCAACAGGAAAGAACAAATAAGAAAATCAAATGCTCTGCGTGTTCCAAAGTCATGCTGGAAACGAGCCTCAAGCGCCACGCCCAGCTAACTTGCAAAGTCCTCCGTCAGTACCTAAAAAATTGGAGACCTCCGAAACAGGACTTGGCATGCACACTTGAGGGCTGTGGCTACATCCCAAACTCATTGAGGCAGTACAAGAAACATTTACTGTTGCATCCTCCAAAAAGGAAATTGGCTTGTCCAAACTGTCACAAGACATTCGCGGAGCAACTCAGCCTCCAAGAACATACACGAACTTATCATCACCTTCGAATACCAACTGATATCACACTGATCTCAATTCGAAGTAACAAACGCTTCCAACCCCAAGTCGTCATACAAAAGATGAGTCCTGAAGAGATTGCAGAGGTCAGCAAAAGATAGAATGGGTTAACATTGTGCAAACCAGTTGTAAAAGTTGGATATAACAACTTCACAATATTCAGATGTTCCGATGTAATTAAACATGCTGGGTTCCCTGTAATAACCAGCATATTTTGTAACATGATTTGACGTAAAATAAGTAAGGTCAACGAATTGCTAGATGTTAATGAACTGTGAGTTTTAATTCCAATCACACAAATGTGAACATGCAAACTCTCTCAAATTCAAACCAACATGTGAACCATGTAAATAGCACACCACGCGTAGTAATTAATTTTAATAATATCTTAACACATTTTGTAAAAATGATTTCATGCAATAAATTAAGATCAACAGATCAACGCATTGCTAGAGGTTAATTAATCAAGTTTTAATTCCAAGCACAAAAATGTGAACACGCATAGGTCAAAATATTAGTACTGTAGATTCTCGGGTATTTCAGGAACCCGGCGATATTTTACCCGGATTGTTCACTTTGGCATTTCCATCCTCCATAGTCCATTCATTAATCCTGATGGTAGACGACTCCGATCTGCTTCCGCATAGTCTCCATGATTTCAGCAATTAGCAAGCTTTTGCTATGACTCACGATTTCTC
>JAANSN010004647.1:0-14461 GCA_036850665.1 Dicranocentrus wangi | reverse complement strand
GTCGTATATGGTACACGTGGTTGCACGCTATTAAAACTTCATCAAAACTGGAATAATAATAATACATATTATGTTCATTTTACTAAAAAATAATATTGCATATCTAATTGTAAGTATAGTAATTACAACCTCGTAAAATTTTGAGCAAACATAAACCTTGCATTCATTCAATAACTACATAAACTTGTACATGCATAACTAACGTGTAAACTTCCAATCTACTTGCGAAAGTATTTATTTGTAAAAATTGAAATTCTTCATAAAATGTAATTTTTTTAAGCATCCCTATAAATTTAAATTCTAACTCAAGCCCCGACGGATTCGTAGCCCTAAAATAAGAAACCACAGTTTCATACAGGTATACCTAATTACGCGATATGTCTCATTTCCCCTTAGCGTACATTTAACGCAGGCATCAATTTAATCACTAAAGAATTCAGTTAAAAAGACGACCACAGTCGCGTGAAAAGGGTTCCCCTAGGATACAACTCGAACTCGTCTGATTCACCAACCTCAACCTCGCTGCGTAAATATTTGATTATCTTCAAAACCAGACGGCGAAGAAGAGTCATCATTGAGGAGAAGAATTTGTCATCATGAAATTAAGCACAGAGGATTATAGTATGATCATAATCTCTCGAATAAGTTGCATGCTACGCTGATGTGAGTGCTGCAGGGCCAGTTTTTCGTAATTGGAGACGGGAAATCCATCCCAGTTGTGACTGACCGTTATCGTTGTCACACTGAGAAAATGGCTTTAAAACTCACTTTGTGGATGAATGACACTTGACCTAGCACACAAAAATATTGTGTTCGTTCCCAGACTCTTGTGGCGTGGTGGAGCAAAAAATGTTGAAATCGCAGACACATTATTGTGACTGTGACAATTGACAATCCCCAATGTTGAATGTTAAAAAAATTATGCCGAATAATAAAAAAACATGAGCCAATGTAATAATGCAAACTGTCAATGAATGGCGGACGGACTGAATTTAAAAGGCACTAATGCAGAATTAACCCTAACTGAGTTTGATATGATGGTACGATGATCAATGCAATAAGAGTTGGGGTTTGTAATACAACACTTTGCAACGCCAAGGTGTTCGACTGATGATATTGAGGTAAAGTTGATGATCTGCACTTCAAATAAATAATGAATAAAGATCAGATCGGGTGTAATTCAATATTGAAGGTGGGAATGCATGATCTGTGTGTTCTGAAAACCAGATTGGGATCTGGCGCAGACGCAGACGTGTGGTGTCGCTTGTTGAGAACAACGAACGACAGACATGTCATTTTTCATGATTTTTGAGTCCACTTCACCTGGAAAAATGACAAAACCACAAGTTGCCCCATTCACAAGACTTTAGAAAAAAATGTTTAAAAAAAGAAGGCAACTTTGCCTACTAAATATTTACTTGTGGAAAAAAAAACTTTTGCATAATGTTATTACTTTTTGCTTTATAAGTCCCTTGGCTTTTAGTCTTCTCGCGGTTGTCATGTAGTAGGCATGCAAACTTTTAATGCATCATTTGATTTCAACTGCTAATGGATTAAAATCATTAACCTTCTCAGGTAGAAGATAAGAAAGCGTGTAAAAAAACTCTTTTTATTAGGATTTAGGAGATGAAAACTTTCAGTGTCCCATGTTTTTTGATTGGACTCTCACCTCACTCGCAGACTCGGCCACTCCAACATCCAAACACAAAAGAATTTACTGCGAATTCCTTTGTTATTTAGCACGGATTCTAGCCTATGGCCTCCCTTTCAATAAACATGAGTGAGCTGAGCGGTGGAGTGGAGACACATAAGTAAAGGGATTTTGCGCCTTCATCATCGTCGTCACAGAGGGTCGTGTAATAATCCTCGACCCAGACACGTCTGCTTTTTTTCCAGGTAGAAATCTCTAGCGCCGCCGCCGCCGCCATTCACTGAACATGAAATTATATTTTAACTACTCAACTGGTCATGCTATAATGAGAAGATGAAGAAGAGAAAAAAACTGTCTATGTTTAGTTGAATTGCTGGCTAGCACGCACACGCTAGCAAGTCAATCCAATTCCACACAAATGTACACAGGCAAAATATGAAAAAAATAAAAAATACAAAAGCTTTTTTTGCGCTTCCTATAGATTCCTACTCACACATGTCATGTACATATGCAGTTGTACCATTTATATAACTCAAATAATATCCTCACTCACTGGCGTTTTTTCGGGGAATGCAAAATGTGGTGGAAGTGGTGCGGTGGTATGCTGGCATGCCGATATAAATACTCAAACCACTTGGTTGGAATTTGCCTTTTGATAATGTACCCCAGACCCCAGCTCAAAGTGCCTTTGTGTCAAAGAGTTTTTGCATTTTGTCAAAAACATAATGCTAACTAGTCTCCTGTCAATTCAGTCGGAGAGTGTGAGTAAACCCAGTCTAAAACTGTAAGCCTTTAAGAGACTTGTTACGTACATCTAGAGCTCTCCACAACTCCTCACCAAGGTAATCAAGTGCATCCCATGTCTGTCTGAAAAAGATGTGCAGCAGCACACCGTTAGATTGAAAACAGTAATTTGTATGGACTCAGGAAACAATTAGTAGCAGTTTGGCAAGATAACATAAGTATTACCTACGCAGCTTTTGCGTCCTTTTTGTCATTCAAGGGACACCAGTTTGGAACAAATTCATATACGTGTAAAAGTCCACACAGCCAGCCCCAAACTCTTTACACCATGGTCAATGAGGAAAGCGTGAAACTTGTGTAATTGGATTGAGGAGAAGAAGGAGAAGTAGTAGTTTTGTAAAGTAGCTTGAGAAGAAAGGTTAAATAAAGTCTTTCCATAAATGGAAGGATGATGTTCACACAATATTGGTTTGGTAGTCGCAGTCACCCACCCATCGGCATCTCTTTACCAACTCGACGGACCCAAAAAACACCCTAAACCCTTACATTATTAACTTGATATTGTAGAAGCCACAATATTTGTCTTTATTCGTCCCGTGAAATTATACACAGGGACAAAGTAAACAAAAAAAGGGAGAAACCGGCTCATTAACATTGCTCCTCTGTCTGCTTTACAAGACAGAGACCTTTTTCCCATCTGCATGTTCATTCTGTAATAATAATAATAATAATAATAATAATCTGGCTGAGGAAGGAAATAATACACAGCTCTCGAATCTTAACCTCCCGATCCCGACAAATTTCAGTCGGGCTCTTCACTAAGTTATAAACCAAACTTGCAGGGAGAGTGTGAGTGAGTGAGTGAGTAAGGTGAGGAAGAATCAAGAAGTGTAGTAGTGCAGCAGCAGCAGTGTGTTCATCATGGAAGCACAAGGATAACTTCTTCGTCTTGTTTCAGAAGCAACTTTGACAACCCACCGTGGCTCTTTCCTCTCTCTCTCTCGCTCTCTTTCTTGGTCATTATTATTATTAGTTCCGACAAGTAATGGGAGTATTAGTTACATTTTATATATAAGAGACGACACTCGCCTGCCCGTGTGACATTTCACGTGCTGTCTGTTATAAGAACTCTAGTCAATTGTTTTTATTACTCCGACCCAACCTTCCTCGTCCTCTCCTCGCTACCACACTCCAATTTCTAGCTTTTCCCTTCCTCCCAACTAAAACTCCTCTACAATCAACCACATCCATCCCCGAGCTTTAAGGATAAGTAACCTCGCATTAACACTTTTTCCTATTATTATTATATATAGATATACTTATATCCCTACTATTCCCTACCACCATCACCATCACCACCACCAGCAGTTTTGTCGTGTGGCTAATTGTAGATTGCACGCTCTCCGAGTGAGAGAGGGAGGAAAAAGCCCTTACCAATTACTTCCACTTCCATACTTCCAGCCAGTTAGTTGGAGTTGGATTGAGTGATCAGGAGGAGGAATGATAAATTGGGGGCTGTGGATATAGAGACGAATCTCTGAACAGTTTCTGTTTCGCATCACCAGACTGGCTAGTAGTAGTAGTTTTTTTATCCTCATCCCAGAAAAACTTTTTGATTCAAGTTGCCTCATGATCATCAGGATCAACGATATAATGCAATGATCCATCCTTTCCTCCATATATGACCTTACCATCATCACCACGATGATGATGATGAGCCACTGCGACTAATTCTAAAAACCACATGTATGTACAACCCAACCAAAGTGTAATAATAATAATCCCCCACTTGTCTCTCACCCCTCAACACTCTTACTTAATTGTTCTAACTTACAAAAGTCGGAGAGCAAAGTTGATTAGAAAAAAAAATTAAGCAATGAATGACCTGGAATATGTGTACTCATTCTATGTACAAAAGTGCATCACTGCCAGTCAGCCAGTGGTTGTTCTATATACTTTTATACTTTTATACTTTCTGGCTCTGATGCGATATTATATTTATTTATTTTCCTTGAATGAAAGAGCTAGTGACGACGATGGTGATGGGGATGATTGTGCCAAAGAGGCGAAACGGAAGAAATGCACTTTTTTTTGTCTATGAACAGACAAGCCTTCTTGCTGCTTGTTGTCTTGAACTCTGGGTTTCCTACTATTCAAGAGAACCAACCCAGGAATCCTGTGTTCACAGAAGCAATGCAATGAGCAATGTCTTTGGTGTGGTTGTTGATGTTGATGTTGATATCAACTAGGTATATAAGAAAAAGGAAGGAGTACGTCAGTCAGTCAGCATATTTATATATATACATTTACATTACAATATGGTTTTTACAACTACGACGGCTACAAACTACGGCTATCCTTTTTCCACTCAGGACGACGAGTGCCTGTTTTGTGCCTTTTTAGTGCAGTTTGGCTTGCTTTGCTCGTTCGTACACATTGACATGAGGCAGGAGGGCTGACTGAGAATTGCAGTCAGTCAGTTCACCAGTGGAGCTCGTTTTTGTTGTGCCAAGACGAGAAGCAACGCAGTATAATAGAGAGGATCCAGTGGGTACTCTAGATCAGTCTGAAATTGAGCTTTGTGCAGTGCAGAGGAATGCGTGTCGTCGTGCCAGAAGCTGCCGTCATAATAACATAAGTATATAAACATTTTTGCTACTGCAAAACTGCAGAGTTGCAGAGTGAAGAATACCTCCTCTATATACCCACCACTTTTCCCCTTTTTTTTCCTCAACCCAAAACAACGTGTTGTATCGTATCCCACTTGAAATACTGGCAGAAATGTTCAACCAAAAGTTAACCACATTAAACAGGATTTCGTCGGGGATTTTTGGGCTTTAGTTTTTGTGGACAGTTCATCCCAACTAAAGTTTTTGGGGGAAAAAAAATAGCCAAATTGAAATTTTTTTTTACACACCGCAAGAGATTTCCGCAGTACACGTTATAACTCGTCGTGGGCTGCTGCGACAAACATATCGCGAACAAGTAAAAACACTTGTACTCACTCACTCACTCACTCACTTTAGTTCAAGTGCATTTCAAAAAGTCTGAGAAAATGTATTAAGGAGTGGAAGGAAGGAGAGGAGGAGAGCAGACTGTTGAAGAAATAAATAGGAAACCGACCTACAAGTTATCATTGCTCACTGCCTTACTTATTTTCCCAGCTATTTTTGCTGGTTCTCTCGGATCAGAAAAAAGAACACAAAAACGTGAATATCGTAATATACGTATATAAATATAATCGATCCGAAACCCGATTAAAGGGTAAAGAGCTGACAAAGTAGTTTTTGCAGAGAGATCCACCAACCATGTTGCCCTAGTCGGAAGTTATCGAACTGAAAGGAAATATGTGGGAGAAGTGGGAGTACAGCAGGAATATCAACATCATCATTTGTTCTACGCATATCTCACAAAACTGTTAAAAAAAGAGAGAATCCGACCAGCAGCTCCTCATTTTCTGACGTAGTTAAAGCAGAACCCGAACCAGATGAATGCAACTGGCAAGGTTGTTTACGGAGTTTAGAGAAGAAAAAAAAAGTGATTGAACTGGGGAACAACTGGCCTCTGCCTGTCTGCTCTCTCTCTGTTTTATACACACACTTCTACCGTGAAAAAGTAAAATAAAAAGTCTGTAGAAATCATTGATCTTCCTTACCTAATTATCATCATCATCATCATCACACGTTCCAAACTCACTCAGCCATAAAAAAAGTTCACTTCATGTCAGTTGGCCTAGGTACGCGTACATGGTGCAGCAGCTCAGGCATTATTATTATTGCATGCTGCATTTACCATTGACTACTAATATATCACGGACCGATTCCGATTCCGATTCCACCGGAATAAGGTGGTGGAGGAGATTAAGTAAGTAAACAGTGTGGGTGGGAGTGGGAAAGCCTTTTTACTCTTGTTTGTGGCGAAAAACTATATACATACGCATATGGTGTAACACAGTGTCAGGGATATGGGATAATATTCCGCGATATGTAAGTTGTATTAGGTATTATACAGGAGATGTGTGCTAGTTATGGTGGTGGCTGGTGATGCCTTTTGATATTGCTGATGCCGGATTTCTGGAACACGCAGGTCAGTGACGAGCAACACACATAATGGTGTAATCATAGACATATATTGTATACGTGTATTCTCTATTCTGGTGCCACAACTTTTCCTTTCCACCTTCTCATTCTCATTCACTTTTGGTTGCAACTGTAACTCTTAATGCATAAATAAGTTCATATATTCCTCCTATTTCATCTAATTGTAAGAACAAGGATAAGCAAGGGACGGAAGAGCAGGACAGAAAACCGATTTGTCTCAAACTTATTATTTGCTTTGCCAGAATCTTTAAGACAAAACAAGGCCTCATTCAAAACTCAAAGTTGCTGTAGCCTTGTCGTACGTAGCTCCAGCTTAAAATACCAGTTTATTAAGCGCAATCACTATAAAACCTCTATAAAGCGACCGAGTCGTTTACTAGAAGCGTCCTTAATCCACGCGAAATTACACCGTGTTACATTACATTGGGTTTTACAAATCCTCTTAAAACATTTATAATGTGGATTGCACATGGTTCTAGTAAATATACCTAAAGTCTGCTTCAAGTAAGAGAAAGAATGGTGTCCCATTTGTTTGTTTATGTAATTTGAATATCTGCAAAAAATGTCGCATGGATTCATTTAATACGTATATAGTCTAGCCTACTTCCGCATAACGATTTAAAGATTAGTTACTTCAGAGCCAAGGCGACGCGACTCCGCGTTTTGAAGGGTGATAGGGTGCAGCTAAATAAACCGACATGAAGTTGGAGTCAGTCACAACATTCCTGTACATCGTGCTTCAAAAGTCTAAAATAATGGAACAATATAAAAGTAAAATGCGTGCCATCTTGTTCGCCGACATGTTACATGGCAAGAATAATCTCAAAGTAGGGAATCCGCTGATTGCGACCACTCACTCCCTCGCCTCGCTACTAGTCGCTACATTTTATTTTACCAGTACAAAAATCCCCTGCTTTCCTTTCTTTGCATGCTTATGGTGTAGCAGCAGGAGCAGGAGAAGCTCATATGCCGCTGTTGTACTTGTACAACACCAAAGCCAAGACAAAATTTCATACGACTAGCCAGTGAGAAATCGGGAATTCCCGAGTATGTCAATAATATCGTGCGCTCCACCGCCGTTCCTTTCTTATACCTTCTACACGATGCCAATGGAATCCACAATCCACAACCTCTGCTGCCTCTTCTGTGCCCGTGCCCAGCAATCGGAGTGTGTATGCTGCTTGCTCTGTTTTTATTCCTCTTTTTTGAACCTCTCAATCCGTCCATTACGACACCAGGCTTCCGCTCTTCCTGCGATGCCGGATGCGGCCACGGCCAAGACTCTATAAGATTCAGTTCTCTTTGCACCTTTCTCCAGAGTGGGCTACCCCCATCAGTCTGATCCGGGAGAAAAACAGCAGATTTTATATTTTCTTTATATATTTTGTGTGTTACATTGAGGGGCAGAGCAGCCAGCCAGGCAGAACATTTTACACACCAGCATATATTCTTATTCCATTAGTGTTTCACACTCGTAGTCAGAGACAAATGAGGTGCAATGAGCAAATGTAAGCTGACAAGCAGACGCGCGGTCCATTTATTTCCTGACACACAGTAGAACAAATATTTATAGCCAAGTGGGTATCTCTCACTCTCTCTCCTCATCGGCAACTGATGATCCTCTCTAGTTTTTTTATCTCTCCTTTTTCGGCATAATATCATCGTGGCATGGATGGCATGGCTGTATTCTTGCCCGCTTGACCTGGCATATTATATTTGTTTTCGAGATAGATACGCCTCAAAATTCAAGAGAGGGATAGTCAGACAGAGAAAAGTCATGTGAGTTTGTGTGTGTGTGTGTGTTTGTGCAGGCTACTACTTACTTCCTTATTGGAGACAGATACTGATCATTGTAAGTTGTTGTTCCATTCATTTTTGTACTCTCCTATTTCCTTTGAAGACTTCCAGAAGAGTGGCAGTGAGTGAGTGAGAGTGAGAGACGCAGCTACTCTGCATGTAACAAACATCATCCTCATCCTCCTCGTCGTAAAACAACAACTAGGTTTAGAGGGGTATGTGAACTCCCACCCAACTTGCCGGTGTTGGTGTAAAAAAAACACGCTAGTATGTAGTAGTAAGTATGTAACAACAACTCATCTCGTTGTTGTTTTTTCCTTTCCTTTTGTTTGAGAGAACACACACACACTTCGCGTTTTTATACATATGTATTTTTTTATATATATTTTGATAGCATTACTTCCGCTACAGTGTCGGGACTGGAGTAGTAGAGTAGTGTGTAAACAGCTATCTATCGCAAATTGCAAAAAAAAACCCACTCACTACCACGTACAACATATACATAACTACTCTCATTTTTTTCTCTCTAGTACTTCATCTTCAATTTCGCCAGCTATCTGTATTCCCCACATAATAAAGCTGGAAATAATGGGTTTTCATGGTGGAGGTGAAATGTAAGAGCTTCTTCCTTGTCTTCTTCGATCCGCAAACTTTTAGCTTGAGGAGGAGAGGAAGAAAGTAGGCTAATGTATAAAAGTGCAAAAAAGGAAAACCTCTCTCATCTCATATATACACATACGTCAGCAGTGGCAGCAGTGGCTTGGGTTGCGTTACATGAAAAAAAGAAGGAGATAAAAAAACGAAGTTTTTTTTTAATACTCACCGTCGCTCGTCGTCGTACACTTTTCTCTAGTGTGTGTGTGTGTGCCCAACTCCGCCGCACCGCTACCTCCCGCTCTGGTAACAATAGCCAACTTTTGTTTTGATGCCATTATCATTATTATTATTAACGTGGAGTAGTAATGTGTGCCTCGAATTTGGAGTGTGACTTAAACGGTTTAAAATCCGTAGAGAAGTAGTAAGACCCTCCCTTTGTTATTATTACTAATGGCAAAAAAGTGAGATCCTTGTGCAAAAAAAGAAAGAAAGAAAGATAAATCCCAAGTGTGAACACAAATCATTAAAAAAGCAGTATTCAGTTGGCGGGGCAGAGAGTGTCTGTGTCTGTCTGACGACTGCGGCGCTGTGCAAGCGTCAAGTTCTCAAGTTACACAAGGCAATAATAAGGTACTTGTCGTCTAAAAACCAACTTTCCGGTTAGAATATAATATAATGCAAAACTAACTCGTAGCAACACACACAACACAATGGGAAATCAGGTAAATAAATAATTCTTCTGTTTAGCCTCCTCTCGCTATCTCTCTCTCTCTCTCTCGGTTCCATTATTTCTGTCCCAATTTGGACATCCTCAACACGATACTAAATTAACCAAGAAATCTTTTTTTGGACGGAGAGTGGACCATCACTTGAGTGACGTTTAGGGACATAATTATTGCGATATGTGGAATTTTACTATATTCTTCATCAAGTGTCTGCCATGCCATACAGCGGTTCTTATGCTAACACATGTCTCTTTTATTTGCCTCCAACAAGGAGACACACGACGAACAAGTGTGCAGAAGCACAATGTACATAGGTATATTATATTTTTAGAGGTATAATATGTCTTAAAAGTTGCGGTCGCAGAAGACTTGACGAAAGAGCCATTCTGCACATGGGATTACCACCAGCACTACTAGATGAGATCGGACACAGAGAGTATTTCTTGGGCAACTTCGTTAGTCGATGGTGGTGGTCTACAACCCGACGGTAGTTGACAAGCAAGAGATAATCAACCATGTCTCTTCAAAAAACCAATATAATTTGTCACTGGCATAAAACGAAAGAAATGGTTGTGTTTCGATGGTCCACGTACGTACGGCATGGCAATCCAATCTGATGATGATGACGTTGACCATGCATGTAAGTACCTAGGATACCAAACAAACGCGGAGCGGTGAAACCTACTTGTTAAATGGGAAATCACGCTAGTCTGAGCACGCATAAAACAAACTGGCGAAAATGAAACAAAAGCTTGCCAGAGTTTCGACCATCTTACACATTTTGTCATGGGGTATGTATAGATAGTTGTTTTCGCGACAATAATATTGTTCCTCCGCATGTGTACTACCAGTGGTCAACACTCACATGGGCTGCCTTTGACATCTCAACAATAATAACAACACTGTGTTTCTTTTTGAGTTTAGTTAGACTTTTTGCAGCAAGCAAAAAATAGCCCCGACTCGACGCACGGTTTGTAAACGCAAAAATGATGATGTCCCCTCTGCAATTTACAGTTTCGTTTGTTGTCGGTCGACCGAGAGGCAAGCCGGTTCCGATAGAGAACGAGATATATGTGTGTTCACGTGCGTCAACAGCGGGTGCACTAGATGTAACTATCATTTTTTTACCAATAATAAATGACATTTGTTCTATAGAAATGCACAAGTGGAATGAGAAACCATTTATCGGTTTCCATTTTCCATGGTGTTTTATTATCATTATCATCACCATGTGACTACTGCTGACTAGGTGTGCATGTAACATGTAATTAATAACCGGGGTGTTGAGAAAAACATTACCAGGGATTCTCTAGCTAGAGCTCTGTCAAACGGAACTGTCTATATGCATTTTCGAAAGGGATTCCACTTAGAAGGAAGAAAAAGGTGGAAAAGAAATTCGCCTTGGTTTACGGACACGTCCGTAACGTTTGTCACCATGCTCATACCATAAAAATTCTATTTCATGGCTCAGAAACAAAAATTGCCTTGTTTTTATTGAATTGACGTGCTTGTTTCATGCTTCATGCCGCATCCATCCTACATCACACAACACACTCGGATAATATCCTAAATCCTATTTTTTGAGACTCGATTCTCGGACAGAGAGGGAGTGAAAAAAAAATGAGGAAAAGTGGAAGAGGAGGAGGCGGTTGGGTTGCATACGACACACCGTCCAAATTACATGGATCCAAATGCATACAAAGTATACAAGGATTTAATGACAAGTGAGTTTTAGCATCATGATACGGTAGCACAATTCGTGAAAGTGACTTGATATCGAGGCCACACTAAATATAATGCTTTTTTGACGATTTTCTCCTAAGTGTTAAAAAAATTCCCAGTTATTATTCCTAATCGACACACAAAGGGCAGCAGCAGCAGAAGTAGTCCTTTTTCGTTTCGTTTTCAGAGTCACCATCATTTTTTACAGCAATTTTACACGGGAAAAGAGGAAGTGTGTCAAAAAGACTGTTTTCATTTCCAGCAGCTACGCGGAAAATGGGAAAGGTGTAAGCTGTAGTTTTTAGTGCATTCTGAGAGATGGTTTTTAGCATAGGAACGACGAAACGACTTACTCTCTGCGAGTGTTAACTGCTTTACGTTATCATTATGATTATTATTACCGTTTTTTTCTGGACTTCTCTTTTGGCCCTTGCATCAGGGAAATGCATTTGTGAAGGAATGAGGTGGTGGAGGTGGAGGAGGAGAGGAGGAGGAGAAGAAGAAGGAAGAAAAATTTAGGAGAATTTTTTAGAGCGGGTGCAGCTGGTATTTTAATGCGGACCCATAAAAATACATAAAGATATATCTGAATGTTTAGCCCTGAAAAAACGTAATCCGTAAATAAAGTTAAAAATACTTGAGAGCTAAGTGTGCCATTGCATTGGTGTGCCTCTTCTGCCATAGTGTTTCATTAGCGTAAGACTTTTTTATTGCCCCTCCTTTATCACACACACTGTGAGAGAGAAAAATGAGTTGTGGAGGGGCTAGACTAGAGAGAGACTCGACTCGACTGCGACTGTATAATGCATATGAATTTTTTTTATATTTTATTTACTTTATTATGGAGGAGATAAATTGCGTCGGAAATTCACACTATTATTATGCCATGTGGTCACACTATACTACACCATCTCTAAACAAACAAACTAGCACCACCACTCTTTCTAGATTGAACTATAAGTCAGAAGTTGGTATTTTATTTAAAAAAAAAAATAGCTCCATCCATCCATCCGTATTCTATATGATGGCTTTAGTATACTAGTCTACAAACGTCACTCACATAACTAACATGTGAGTTGCAATGTTACGGTATCGTTTTTTTTTGTAGAGTTGTGGGGGGTATTAGGACATGCCGTATATGTTTGTACCCGCATTATTATATAGATTTTTTTTGGTGAGGATGTAGTTCTCTCTCTCTCTCTCTCTCTGATTCTGAGGCTTAACAAAAGGCCAACCGCAATAAGGGATGAAAAGTTATGTGATGAATGGAAGCGATAGCCTAGTATTTATTGCAAAAAAAAACCATATGTGCTTATAGTCTGCCATTCTGACTGACTATCATCATGCTGGTCAGTGTGGTGTGGCCACTGTGTACTACAAAGACGGTTTTTCTCTCCTCTCTCTCGTTTTTTTCTTTGGTTGATGATGATAATGGAAAAAATATTGGCTGGTAACGACATACGACGACCATTGAAGGTGGAACAGCCGATAACATTTTCAACATAACGAGACGAGAGCGTACACACACGGACCAGCAGGTGGAAAAAAAAGTTTTTAGCCAACCCGTGTTTTCTTTCTTGCTAGATATATCCATATCGGGAATGTATAATAATAATAATAAGTAGTGTAAAGGTGCGTAAATGCTCCTTTTGGCTGGCATTTCCCTAGAAAAAACCAAGGATCCATCTACACGATATCGTCGTTATATATCGCTTCAAAAAAAACGTTTTTTTTCTCCTACTTTACTTTGGTCTAGGTCCCCTGTCCGTGGTTGTTTTGCACAATGAGACCATCCCCGTGAATGCTCCTATTAAAACGTGAACGTGGCTGACCTCTCTCTCTCTCTCTCTTCTCTCTCTCGGCTCAGCTGCCTTACTTTTTTTTTCTATTGCCAGCATTTTTTATTTTCCCTATAGTGACACGACTACAAAAGAAACAGCCATTTTTGGTTGGAACAGGAAGAAAAACTGAAAAGAAATCGAACCGGTGGCTGCTGCTGCTGCTCCCAAGTTGGCAGGGGCATGTTAGACATGCGAATCGCTGAACTTGATATTATTTTTCGCTAACAGTACGACGACGACGACGCGACGCATGAACCAGAGGATATATCAAGAATATTATAAAATGTGCGGCTGGCATGCTGTGTCTGAACTATAGCTCGCCAGACCTATGGGTTTTCTTGAAAGTATTGACATATTGAGAGTGGCAATTTTTATCCATACAATATTTTTCTGTGTGCAAAGCCAGTTGGACTAGTTGGACACAAAGGGAAAGCCCAAGCCTAACCCTCACCTGAATGTTCCCATTTTAAGTCTAGCAATGCAAATTATTTGCACACACACTCCTACCAAAATACCTATGAGCAGAGAGAGGGCATGCATGCAATGCAAACCTTTTTTTGCTACAGAATGTAATACATGAATGAACATGAAAGTGTTCGTCATTTCTGCTGAAGCTTTTCTCCCTGCGAAAAATATATAACACACTCGTATTTTGCTCCTTCCTCTCTCCTCTACCGTTTTCCCAATGACGTCGGTGCGGTGTTAGGTTAGGTTGGGTAATCATAATCAGAACAGGAAAGCGTATACATACCTAATAATATATCATAGATTCCATCTTTACTACGCTTTGTTTATTGCTCAGTGATGGGATTCGTTAGGAAAAGAAAGCTTGCAATTACAAATTTATTGCTCTTTTCGCCCATATCTGGGCTACCTTCTGGGTAGATAGATTAGTAATAGTAGAAAAGGCAGTGGCTAGTGGTTCCTCATCCCGGTGTGTTTCATACTGCGAAAAAATGCTCCTGCTCATTGGCTCACCCATTAAAGCTTCGGCTACTTCAATAATTTCTTCCGTTTGCCTTTGCAACCATAACAATATTCCATTCCCCTCGTTTCTACTCCAATCAAGTTCATCACAATTTCACCGTGCAAGGATTTTTTGCTGAGGTGCTTCGGCTTCTTCGTACAAATTACGACTTCTAGTTAAAAACTTCAACTGAATGGAATGGCGAATTAAATTTTTTCACATAAAACATTACAGATTTTGAAAACCCAAAAATTTCATTTGAATGCAAAAGTTGTATCATATAGCACCCAATTCTGTTCCAAACATAGGTCTGGAAT
>JAANSN010004645.1:0-14469 GCA_036850665.1 Dicranocentrus wangi | reverse complement strand
TCCGAATATTTGTTGCAAACCGAGAGTGGCGACAGTATAAAATATGTTATGTTGTGCTCAGTTGAACAAGCTTTACATTTTTTTATATATATATACATATATATATAAAACAATTTGCTCATATGCCTTGATGAAAGACCATTATGATTTGAAACTATCAAGTAGAACGCACTACCTACTGATGCTAGTTATTTATGTTGAAAATCAAAGTTTCAGGGTGCTTTCTTTTTATGTGCTCCTTCCGAGCTCGCACTGAACAAAACTCATTCTTGCAATGGGAGCAAGGAAACTTTGTGTTGCTGTGTGTACCCCTTATGTGTCTCGTCAGTAAGTCACGGTTCTTGAACACTTTGTGACATTCGTCGCATTTATGGGAATGTTTATCGTCAATGTGTTCCTCGATGTAGGTCCGAGGGTAGCGATAGTTGCAATATTCGCATTGTACATTAAGGGATGTGTACTGCTCGGGCCGGTTCTGGATCGTATTTTTTCGAGTGTTAGTATGATTATCCTGATTAGAGCCTTGTTTCTCCACTTTTCTTCCTTGTGATGTCAAATGTTTAACTTTGCTTCGCCGTAGGACGACTTTCAATGGATTGGTTGACCCTTGCTCTCCAGCACAATAATAATTATTACCTTCTTTGTCCTTATCATCTCGTAACACGTTATCCGCCTTGTCCTTACGGGTTAGTGGTCCAGGTCTGATTGGATCATTCTTACACTGACTGATTATTATATAATTATCGTCAGAATCAATACTTGCAATCTTCCTTCGCTTCTTTGGGGGTAGGATAGAATCTACAAGTATAAATAAACAACAGCTATAAATAATAGAAATACATGCATGATTGGTGTACAATTCGTTTCTCATCATTAATGAGTAGATCGGGTGTTGTGGTTTGGTCAAGTTGGGATATGTTCACTCCATGTTCAAATTCGAAAACCATGATGGCGGAGAAATACATACTAGAACTTGTAGCCTTTGCAAATGTTTCAAAATGTCATACAATACAGCACAGCATAGGGAAATGAATTAAATCAGAGAATCATTTGGCGATGAAAGAGTTTATTTTTATATCGCTTAATCGCCAGGTTGATCATATCATGAGGAGCATCGGGAGGTACATTACACGAGCATGGCGTTAGGTTGGTGAGCATAACGCTGAGTACTACATTACGCTCGGTTTGGTTTTAACCACTCACCTGCGTCGTCGGTTGCAGAACTATGACGATGATTATGATGGTGATTTGACAATACACATTCATCATTGACTTGGCTTCTCAATGATTCAACCTTTGTAATTCGAATGGTATCCAGAGAGTGATTCGGGTTCTGCATGAGGTTTCTAATGCTGACAATCTCTTGGCTCTGAAACACATGGCCAAAACCGCACGCACAAATTCTTGAACTATTGCAAAACTCATCTACAGCCTCAGACAAGTCATACCACTGCTGGGAGGTTGTTCCATATGTCAGTTTGATACAGTCAGTAGAGTTGAAACCTTAAATAATACATCATAAAGTCCATAAACTTACTCATTACGCATAACTTGATGGGATTAATTGATTTAATAATAAGTAATTAAAATATTATTGCTCACTCTGGTGGTATACATTGCTCGGGACAAAAATGACATTTCCGGGCATTTGGTTAACAACTTCATACTTAATGTTTTGCAGACGGAGTTGCCACAGAGGAATGTATCTTTTCTTATGTGTCAAGGGGAAGGTACAAGTTATTTTAAACTGAGAGTCGCGCAAACGCTTTTCGTTCTCCCTGGCGAGATGTTCTAATTTTTGGTTATCTATTGGATCTATAAAAATCCATGTGCTTTTCCCAGCGATTAGCAAGTCTACAGTACTAAACAAGCCTTGGGAGACATGACATCCGGTAGCGGACCCTGCCAAACCAAAATAAACGACTGGTGTCGAAATACCTTCCAGTCCTGGTAGCAAATTTGGCAGAGGTCCTTTTATACTTTTGAAAAGATTCAAATCTAATAAATTAACAATTTCGTGGTCGTTTGGAGAAGCAGAGTTGAAAGGGATTGTCATGTAGAACGACGAGCCACCAACTTTTGTTCTTGACAAACGAAAGCGAGAAGGTGGTTTCTCTGGTCGAAGGTAATATTCTTCTGGATCGATTTCAGCCGAATCCTCACTATTATTATTATTATACATTTTGCTTGGTAATGTTTGACTTTTATTGCAGTTAATTATATGAGCAAATTGGTCAGACATTTTGATTTTCATCTCGTCCCATTTTGCTGTGCTTGCGGTAAGCTCAAAGCACCTTTCAGAATTAGCCTGCCAATCTTCAACTAGCTTGTTGCCAACTTTGCCAACGATGGCCATTATTACTGACGATATAGACTCGCCCTGCTTCTTGTAATATTTGTCAAACACTACATACGGTATGGTGAGTTGATCCAGTTCCAACACCTCTGTTTTCCGATTATCCACAATAATCCCCATTCTTCAAAACTTAACTGGTATTATATTAGTTGTAAAAGTATTAGTAAATTGCAGGCAGGCAGGTATATATTTAATATCAAGGTTGGCCCTTTTTGTATGTGCTTCTTGTACAATTGAGCACACACTCCCTGGCACACATTCACACACACACACACAAACACACTATAAACAAATCGATATTTGTTATTATTATTATTATTATAATTTTTTATTATTGATATTTATTTGGTATAAACCTAACCTAGGATATTTTACACAGTAAACAAATACGACAAGATCCACACAAAAAACCAAATACTAACAACACTACTACAATGCGGTTTATTTTTTATTATTTAAATTTAAAAATCTCTCGTATTTGTCAACATAAATAACAAACTCAACACATACATGTAAACATGTATTGTGACCATTCCATTGCACGCCGCAAGACTCAAACGTAATGTACATGCATTATATTGTAAAAAAAAAAAAAAACAAAACACGTCAGGGTATCGGAATTTTGTCATCTACTCGGCAGCTTTCGTCATACAGATTAGGTATAGTGTGTACGTTGTACGTATGTTAGTAAGTTCATTTTCACCATGCATAACTGTACTACAACCATACTGTTTCTGTGATGTTATATATTATTTCCATACTTGCTCTTGTTAATATTAGTTCCAAGATCCAATGCTGCAAAACAAGGACGAGATTAATATTAATATTCATCGTATATTTTTTAGTTTGTCTCTTCTTCTCATACATACGGCTTTTCGTCACGTTTTGTTTTGTCAGCAAAATTATTCAACATCAACAAGGCAAAGCCCTACATTACACGTACTACATATTCCAAAAAATATATTTTTACAACATCAAAATATCTTCCTGTGCCCTAAACTGCGTTTTGCTGGTGTAAATTACATATGCATGATGTACTACAGCAGCTCCTTAAACATTTCAACCTTTGAGAGTTATGCATGCATGCATGGCTGGTTTATTAAACGCTTCCTTACCCATTTCACACTAACAACAACCAACAAGATAATTTCCGTCGACAAAATATTACGTATATGTTTTAAATTCCATTTTTTACACATTCACGCTACCACCACATACTACACTAAAGAGACATGACATGACATGTGAGGTACATACATATGTAGATATTCATATGCCTTTCCAATGCTTTCCGACATTTACATTACATTTACGAAGGTAGAACGTTCTTTTATTTACATACATACACTGCACATTTATTTTTATCTAGGAAGATGCATATAATACGCCCACACTATAACCTACAAATACTTCAGCAAAATACGCATCCGACTAGACGCTGAGAAATTGTTGGTAGTTATTACTTATGATCGGTTGGTGTTAGGTTAGGTTATATGCATCATATAGTGTGCACTGGGGTTAAGCTAGGACGATAAAAAAGTATATATATATATATGAACTTGAGCTTAATTTTACTGGTTCGTTTAGCAGATTGGGCTAAAAAAAAAGGTGAGACAAATTTTGGCGTTTGTATGTGCCCTATGTATAATATATCGTTTACACGTTGCAAAGACCGAATAATGGAAATTTGTATAATTTTACTGCATTACATTGTGTAAAAGTTTGGATAATAAAGGGTACCTTCATATAATGGCATTATAGTGTGCAAAAGTGGAAATAATAAAGCATTACACAAGTATAGGTACTTCCTTACTGCATTATATTGTGTGAATGTCCGAATAATGGACGTTTTTATTTTATTGGAGTTACGTTACGACTTGCTCTTGCTACACAAAAGCTACTTATTCCAGTATTATTCCTTTAGGCCCAAAAAAGTCATATTACATTCCACAATGTAAGTATACCAGTATAACAATAAGTAAGTTACATTTGTTTACAATTGACGGGAATCAAACGAAAAAAAAATGACCCTTGCATTCATTATACTTTTTATTGCACATTGTCTGTTTCATTCGTTCGTGTCCAGCAAGGTTTGTGCATAGTGCATTACAACCTGTCGACAGACGCACTTCCTATACTCCTACGCGCTCGCGTTTTGTACTTTTACTAACCCTACATAATAGTATCGAATAAGAAGACTGACAGCTAGCTCTGCTGCTCTGTACCACTTCCCACAAATAGTAATCGTTTGCTTGTACTTCTACATGTGCTACCTACAACCTGTATTGTAGTAAAATATTTGATTCTAGTCTCTGTTGGTAGGCACTCAATGTAATAAGCCTTCAAGACGAAATCCTTAGTTATTCATTGCGCATAAACAGCACAATGACGTCGCAGTTGACTTGTCCTTTATCCACCAAAAATATACTTATCCATGTCTCCCTTCCAGCAGCAGTCTGCAGCGTTTGTTACAATCGGCCCGTACTAGTATCTGTTTGCAATAAATAATAATATACTAATAGAAAGGCTACCTGTTTTGGATAAAGTATAAAATACTACTTATTATGGCACGCGTTGCGAAAATTTCCTCCAAAAACGCCACCGGTGACAATCATCTTTGGCAAACTAGTAATAAAGGTAATCAAAATATTTACGCGACTGGAAATATGTTCACATGATGATGATGAGAGCATAATATTTCGCAAATACATAATCATCTCACTTATCTGTTGGCTTGTTGTGTAGATGAAACAGTGGATGATGGGTACGATGATCGAGGGGAGTCATCAGAAAATCAGGGGCGACTTCATCATCATCTTCACACATTATTTATTAAAAGGTTAGAATATGAATTGGACCAACTTGAAAAGTTAAAGGAGACTACCAATGTGAAGTGTCAAACGTTGGAAGATCAGTTGAGAGCTGCAAAGACTACGCTTGCGGACATTGAGACGAAAATCATTACCCGAAAATCTATAATCAAGTGGGAAAAGGGTTATATAAAATCACTCGAGGATTTTTTACATATTAGGGAAACTTTAGGAGAGAAGGCAACCGACGACATTATAAAGGAAATTGGTTGGATGTTCCACCACCTCCGCAGTACAGATAAGCCAATATCTGCCCCAGTGCTTGTCAACACACTTGTTAGTAAGTATTTGCAGGTTGATTGTTGTTAAACTAAACCGTTCATTTACACATGAATCCATCCACACACACACATATATCTAATTATCTATACACTTTTAAATCCGAATATCGTTTGTCACGTTTGACAGAATTGGTTGGTTTCGGGGAGGAACGCGTTTCATTGACTGATGACGAAAAGGATGTTGAGAAGGAGGGTGAGTGTATAATAAATATGCATGTATATGAGGGGTTTGAGATATTTATTAATACATTATTAATTGCTTGAATTTATATTATAGCATCATCAGATGAGGATTTTCTCGATGCTAAAGAAGGTATATAATATAACAACAACAAGATTGTCCCAAAAACTAGTTTGTATATTACTTTTTTCCTGTTTCTAGAGATTTCTCCAAGAAAGCGTCACATTACGGATGTTTCGGTTTTGTATGAAGGATGCGACTCTGTTAAGCGCAGCAAAGAGTAAAAAAGACTGTCACAAAAACATTAATTAAGTACTAATCTTTCCAAAGTGCTATAGTTTTTTATATGATTGATTACCATTTTATGATTATAATCATGAATTTAATAATAATAACGAATCAATGAATCAAATTACGTAGTTTAATTTCTTCAACATACATCAATGAGAATGCGAACAAAAACTTTGTTATTCTACATTTTATTTAATTGCTAATTCCTCCATATTGCCTATTTGCATTAATTTCCCGTCTTCTTCCGCCACAATAATTTTACGTAAAAGGTCATGGACTGGTTGGAAAGCTTTGGTGTAACCTGATTTGGACAGATGAAGATAGTCCCACATGTCATGATGTGTTATGGTTCCTGTAAGGTATATATTAGGGATTTGCAAAGTTGGTTGGTATCAATAAATAAACAACAATTTATATGCATCATTTGCGTCACCATCATGCTGAACAAAACCTGGATCTATATTTAACAAGTGGGTTTGCGGTTTGGAAACGAGTTTTTGGGAAAGCAATTCGTTCACTTTGGTATTCCGGTCACGTGTCGCATTTGGTTTTTCTCCACGTGGTAGTAATTTCTAGAGGTAGATGGTCAAAAAACAAAACCATGAACATATTCGTACATGCATCAATATACATACATGCACTCTGGCTCACTAACTAGTACAATAATTTGTGCATCTGGTTGGTGCTTGATTGTTGCATCAACAATTTCCATGATCCCCTCCGTAATTTGTTCTGCGGAACATCCATGATTGCTAGTACCAACATGAAGAACAACAGCCTGGAACATATATATGAACATTCAACTAATAATTACTCATTCATTTTTACTTTTACCACAACTGAATTTTCCAAAAGTTTCATTATACTTTACCTTAAGATGCATATGTTCCATCTCCCCGTTTATAACCCTCCAAAGTACATGTTCTGTACGTTCGCAACCTTCAATCCCAAAGTTGAGAGAATTCATGGGGACAAAAAGGCGATCCCACATTTCATGAATACTCAGGTTGGCAATAATTAAGTCCCCAATAAATACCACCTTGGGTTCATTCTCCTTTGCTTCACTTATGAATCTTTCATGCTATAAATTGCATACAGTAACAAAGCAAGGGTTATGCTAAGCTGGGATGGATACTAAAGTAGGTCCATATATGAGAAAAAAAATAATCAAGACAATTAAAACCTTACTAAACTTTGCCATCTTCCATCCCCACAAACATCAGGACTTTTCATGGGAATAGCCGCTCGGTTTCCCTCTTTATCAGCTGACATTGCTAATAAACTGCTGCTTGACTGATCAATTAACTAAACTTTACACGATGACAATGTAATGTATGATACATAAAGCAAAATAAAACAATTATAACATCAGGTATATCTACATATTACTACATGGGAAATTGTTGGCCTTTTCAGAACAAATAAAAAAAACTAAATGAATTGCTCAAACACATGCAAACAACAAAACTTATTATGTGATGTACGTATGACTTGGTCGGTCAGTAGAAAGTACTTAATTTCCTACATTTCCATACTACATTGGGCAGTCGAATTAACTCGATTACTACTACTGTACTGTATTTCCTCCCGTATAAAAAAAATACTACATATATACATACATACTTACACATGTTGGGCAAACAACCAATTCAATTCACACACACATTATCATATGCATCACGCCATCCTACACCTCCAGCACCACCACCATCATTCATCATCCATGTCTTGTCTAGTGGCTGGCTGGTAGACGTTTTGGCTGAGAAAATCAATGACCACCCAAAATATTATTATCCACGACGATTTGATTGGTTGGTGGCTGCATGGGTGATCCATAAAAACGGTGGTTGATGGCGTCGTTATTACATATTGCTTGGTCTTTCATACAACGGTCAATCTGAAATTTTACTTTGGTTGGTGCATATCAGGTGCATATACGTATATGCATATACCTGGTTGGCAAACTTGTCCTTTCTCTGATTATTATTTAGCTGTATATTAATGACTGATGAAGACGTTTTTTATTAGTTATTGGATTATAGTGACTGTGAGAGTAGGACAGGTGTCTATAAATTTTTGCAAACGCTGCAATTGTTTAGACAAATCATCCATATTGATTATAATAATATTAATGTGTTGTCTGAAAGTCGACCATTTCGGTTAGTATCTGCAACGTTTTGTTACATATTTTTACATAGTCATTAGTTTGGAACTTTGAATAGTAGTGTCTTTCAAACTGGCGAGAAGAAAGGAATATATACATCCAGCCATTTACTTACATCCAGGTAGTTGTTTAGGTGGGTTGATGAGGTGAGTCCATTATAAAAGTACCTTTTTCTCATTCATTCATGCGTTATGATGAGGTTCATTATTTGTGTGGAAGTCACCCACTAGTATAAATTCATTGATCCATGCTGCTGGCTGCTATAACTTTCGCCACGCTGACTACTACTACTACTACTACTACTACTACTACTAATACTACTGTTTGCCCCGTTTGGTTGAGTTGTAGTATTTAGGAATAAATTATATTTGCCATTTCCCTGTCCCTCATACAATCATAGAATTTACTACTTTTACTACTTTTATTACTACTGCTCCGTTGTTGATTTATTTCTCTTATTAGTAAATGGTGTTTCTGTTGATAAGCATCTTTGTTGCACACAGATTCAACAGGTTTTTAAAATGAAAGGCAGGCTATCGCAATTCACATATCACAGCGGAAAAGTGATGTACACACAAAGGGGGACATGGCCAAAGCAGAGAAAACGTTTGGCTAGGTTGACGTTGGCGTATCCGTTGCGAGAAGATTTTCGGTTAACAAGATATTTGGGAAAAGGATCATACGCCAACGTCTATGAAGTAAAGATTGGGTTTAAGAAGGAGTCTTCTAATACTACTACTACACTTTATGAGCATCTTATCATCATATAATATTTATATGATTTTTATTTTAGGCAGAAACTGGCATTTTAAAAACCACAAACAGGGTGGCAATAAAAGTCATCCGAAAATGCAACAACCCCAATTCCGTCATAACGGAATTTACATGTCTAATGAACCTGCGTCACCAAAACATCATACACATGTACGCGGCATTCTTTGATGATAATCCATACATTGTAATGGAGCTTGCTCAAGGTAAAGCAAAACAGCAATACCCGGATATAGGCACAACAGTAATTACAGTAATATAACTACATTGATCAGCTAGATAAATAAAGCTAACAATGGTTGGTCGTACTTTGTACTACACTTTCTTGTAGGAAGCCTCGGTCAAATACACTACAAATTGATTTCGGATGTTCAAAAAATTAAATTGCTGCTGGGGGTGCTCCAAGGTGTGGAATATATCCACCAGAAATGGATCATACATCTTGATTTAAAACCATGGAATATCCTACTGGTTAATAATAAACCAAAAATTGCGGACTTTGGCGCGGCCATTAATGTCAAGGTAATAATAATAATAATAATAATAATAAGTAGTTTGAGTTATTGAGCAAAGTTGAAAGTTGGTTGAGGTGGTGGTTGGTTATACTTATTTCAGGGAAAATTACAACAAGCAGGACATCAGAATGAAAAGATCAAATTAGACAGAATTAAAACTTCTTTAATTTATTGTAACTCTGACGGATTTGATCGTTTGGTCTCCTATGAATCCGACATGTACAGCGTAGGGGCTACGTTCTTTGAAGTTTTGCAAGGCTACAACTTAATTCAAACACATGAATTTAAGCATATAGAGAGAATAAATATGGAAAAGTTTTATAGAGATGCTCACAAGTACGGCCGGCTTGTTGAAAAGAGGGATCCTCCCTACGTCACCACCACAACAACGACAATGACATTGAACACCAAGGTTGCTGGGAAAGATTACGTCAAAATAAAACCAACGAGATGTTATTTTACTCGACGCCCGGTGGAGGCTGGCCTCGGTTGGTTGCGTGAAGGTGCTTGGGTACCTGTGCTCCAGGCATTAATGAAGTACAATGACGCGAATAATATATTGTCAGTAAGAGAACTTCTTGATCACAAAATATTGCAAGACCTACAACAAAGCCTGATTACTGAAGATGACAATCCTAATAATACGTTTTGCTTTCGTAAGTTTAGTAAGAGTTATTACTTTGCTGACCATTATTACTTACAAATCAACTAATAAATAAATGCTTATTATTTACTAGGGTTACATGAACCAAAGTTAACTGGCAGTATAATTCTAACTCCCCCACCACTGCGGACAAATCTGACGAGTGCGCGTATTGGAGAAATGGCATTTGATTTGTACTACTCATGCAATATAACCATGAAATCCCGAGATGAGGTGATGTATATCTATATGTAGGTCACATTATTGTCAATTAATCACATATATTGGTGGGGTTGGTTAAAATTTTAACCTTGTGCTGATGCAGTATTTGCTGAATGGGGGAGAAAGTACACGAGAGCAAAATACAAAGACCGAAAAAAAGCTTCCAACAACTGAGCCGGATTCGTTTCGTGTAAGCTCTTTATTGCTATCTTATGGCCATGTAGGGTGGCAAGTAGAAGTAAACCTGAAATTGAATTGTGAATGAACAACATAAATATTCGTGTGTAGAATATATTTGGAGAGTTGGTAGAGAAAGCAATGCTATCTGCACCACAACACATACGCAGCAGCAGCAGCAGCAGCAGCAGCAGCAGCACTATTAATACTACTACTATTACTAGTTCCACCAGAAGGATGAAAGTTAATAAATATGGACGGCCTCGAAAGAGACGTGTGGAGAGACCTGGGAAAGCCATTCATAAAATAAAATACAAGGTACATACTAGTGTTATTATTACTATTTTATAATATTATGTATTATGACTGATTCGGTGGTACAACCCATCATCTTTATAACATTTTTTACTGACAGAAGCTAGACAAAAATAATAAAGAAAACAAAGTCAGTGTAGGTTTTCCCTGCAAGATGTGTGGGAAAATATTCGGAAGCAAATGCAACGTTTCGCGTCACAGGAATCTGAAACACGTCTTGAGGTTTTCGACTTGGTATAAATGCCTCCTTTGTGATACGTCGTTTACGCGTTCTACCAACGCAAGGCAGCACAAATGCTATATAAACGTGAGTGAATAAAATATAACTCATTACCTAGCTTCATTGTTATCATTATTATTTTATTATTATTGTATTACAGGCTACCGAAGTCTCGTCAGACGACGAGGGTTTGCCGGATGCTGACAATGATCCAGGCATGCGATCCCATGACTCAGCCTTAGATGGCGACTCGTCTAACTCCGACAGCCAAAGTTCCCCTTTTTTATCGTGTGACAAGGTTTCTTCTGATTATCGTGCGTATCTGAGGAGAAAAAAATGACGCCGCCAATAATGGAGTTATAATTATCATTTTATTTTTATTACATAAGCAAACAACAACATAAGGTGTAAATTTGTTAGGTTTTTGTCAATATATGTAGTATATCAATCAGCCTACATGTTCTACATACACAAACATTTGTAGAAAACTGTCGTAGTATTATTGTTTTTATTATATATGATTTCGTTGCGGTCTTGTAGGTAGAAATTACGTGAGCAATTTCAAGTATTGTTTTTCAAGACTGATTAGTAGTCGTAGTAGAAGTAGTAGTAGTGGGTAGGGCAAATAATAAGCTTTGTGGTTGGTTAGTTAGTTAGTTGATTGCTGCTGATCCATTTTCCCCTTATCCAGCCGCCAAGACTAATTTTTATTTCCAATCTTATGTTTATTACTTTTTCTATCGTTGCGTCAAAGTGGGTTCAACTGGTTCAACATGTCAGCTGACAGCGGCATAATAATTATATTAGAGCTTCCTTGGCTTGTCAGGAATCATTATTGATAATCAGTTTTAAACAATTTTCTCACACATTATTAACGGTGCGGTTTCCTGCTGCTGATTAATAATTCAATGGAATTCTTCTGGCTGGTATGGTAGAGGTAAACAATCAGTGATTCAACTTATACTATTGTTATTATTATTAATACTAATATTACGTTTTTATTTTGATTTCAAATTATCATAGGAAGGGTCACAGGCAAAATGCGCTCAAGTATCCGCCATTACACATATCATAATGCTAAACTCCTTTTCCGTTTTCGGAGGATGTGGTCTGGAACAATGGAGGAGGAGGAGGTTGTGACACACACTGGAGCATATCCCCTATTACGTGATTTCAAAGTCAAACGGTTGATGGGGAACGGTTCCTTTGCAAGCGTGTATGAGGTACTACTACGTAACACAAATAAAATTAATTACAATAATGATAATTGTGAAATTGTATTGATGAGTTATGGCAGCAGTAGTTGCATTCACTCAATTCGTCTGTTTTCTTTTTTTTTTTCTTACTTCTTGTTAACAGGCTGATACATTGATTTTGAAAAAGAAAGAACGGGTAGCATTAAAGGTTACCACCGGATTTGAGAGACTTGAGGACATTGCGCAGGAGGTAAAATGTTTGACAGAGATTCACCATCCAAACATTATATTTTTGCATTGTGCATTTTTTGATGACGTTCCGGTTATGGTCCTTGAGTTGGGACAAGGTGACTTAAATTTTGTTTTAAATGCCCATATACTTTGGTTAGTTACCTACCATACCATATATTTTTTTTATTGTTTTAGGAAGCCTCAGACAACTTATTCAAAAAGAGACGTCCGAGTACCAAAAGGTAGATTTACTACTCCAGATTCTCAGGGGAACTCATTTCATACACGAGCATCAAGTTGTCCACCTTGATATTAAACCTGACAATTTAATTATAAAGAAAGGGGTCCTAAAGATTTCAGACTTTGGTTGCGCTCTAAGCGTGAAGGTGATTGTTGTCATTATTAATATTATTATGGCATTGTCATTATATATTTTTTTATTCACAATGAAATGGTACTGCACCACGACTTGTCGTATTTTCCTTTTTGTTGGGTAGGACTGGATCCCAGACAAGGGAAGTTTCAAACCGTTAGATCGTATGAGGACTACATTAGTTTATTCGAATTATGCTGGTTTTAAACAACAAGCAAACTTCTTGTCAGACATGTACTGCATTGGTGCAACCATATTCGAAATTGTTCAAGGATACAACCTTATTCAGGCTCGACAGTTTGCACATGAGGCAAACCAGGATTTGAAAGGGTTTTACAGGAGAGCTCACGAAGAAGGACGGTTGATTGAATATGAGGTGGACAACAAAGAATCCAGATTGACTCTAAACAAACGAGCTTCGCGGCAGCCGCTCAAGGACAGATTGAAAAGCTTGAACAAGCACTGGAAACCTGTTATCCGTGCACTAATGCAATATGATGACAGGTGGAACATTACTACCATCAGGAAACTAGTAAAACATAATATTTTTAGTGATCTCGTCAAATACGCCATTGACGAACAAGGGGACGATATTCGCGGCCCAGTCAGTAAGGCAAATTATAATGCTTTATTAAATAGTAATTGTTACGTAGTTTATGAATACTTGTAATTCTAATATATTACACAACACCAACAGAGCTTTATGCACCACCACATGACTCTACAAAAACGTTTCAGATTCCCAATTCCCTTCCAAGTCTTTCCGAGTGCGATCGTGATTGCATGGCATTTGACTTTTTTTACTTGTGTAAATACTCAGTGAAAAATAGACAAGAGGTAATCAAGTAGTAGTAGTAGCCAACATAATTTACACTAAATTCATTGTCACTAAAATTTTAAAACCCCAATACGTACAATACAATATATACAATATATATACTTTCTCACACGCGCAGTACTTACGAGATGTTGCAAAGCAGAAGCTAAAAGAAACACAGTACGCAAATGTGAGTGTTTTTAAAGAAGAAGGACAGGAAAGGCTCGGAATGACAGTTATGGATTCAGGTTCTTCTTCTACAGTAAGCTACCCAATATTACTTTAATCTATATGATTCATGATTGGGTTGCAACGTGTCAAATCATGTTATTGCTATATAGGTAAAAAAAGGATTTGTGTGCAACATGTGTGGTAAAGGGTTTTCACAAGAAACGAGTTTGTCACGTCATCGCAATGTCAAACATTCAATTAAAGTCCCGAAGCATGTCTGCCATCAATGTGGAAAAACATTTACTAGAAGTACAGGGAAGACTAACCACATGAAAAGAAATATATGCAAAAAAAAAGAAAAGCAACAACCCTCAGAAAATAATAAACAGAAACTTGGAGGATTTGTTAGTACACCATTTTCTTTGCCTTTTTAGTTATTTTCATTCAAAATCATGGCAAATTTTTAAATGTTACTACACGTTTTGGTGTTTTAGCAACATCTTCGGTTGGAGGATTACTTCATTACAATAGAGCCCAACAAGCCTCCACCTCATGCCTCGACCATCAAAATAGAGCCCAACACGCCCCCACCTCATGCCTCGACCATCAAAATAGAGCCCAACAAGCCTCTACATCCTGCCTCTCCCATCACAATTTCAGCAGCAGCAGCAGCAG
>JAANSN010004644.1:0-14474 GCA_036850665.1 Dicranocentrus wangi | reverse complement strand
TGTGGGAGGACCACCCCGACCCCCTGACACTCCCCCAAGAGATCACTCAAAGCAGCTAGCTGCAAAGACGCAAATCTTTCCGGCCACGTCGTGTTTGGAGTAGTGGTCCTTTTCTTCCAGCAACTTTCATTCAGCATGAGTGAGGTGGTCGGAGGGAACCTCGCAGACTCCAGTACCCTCCACTTTGTGACATTATCCAAGTCTGATGAACCACTTCCCTTCCCGACACGCTCGTCTTCACGGAGCTCCGTCATGTAGTCCTCCCAGTAGGCATCCCCTTCACTCCGATTCCACAGCACCTTGGCAGGGCGGTCCAGTTGCGCAAACACTGGCACATGCTTCTCGTCCTGGATGTCGCTGAGCTCCGCCACGTCTTCAAATCTGAGTCTGGAGTAGATTTCAAAGTGATTTTGGGACAGGTCCTCGAAGGTCTCTATCGGGATGATTTGACGGGGAGAGATGAGACGGTACACGTTATCATGCCGGTACGCGTTGCTGATGACCGTGCCTGCGGCGAGGAGCGACCAGCAAATGAACCTCATTGCGGGTATGTTCATTTCCTCACTGGTGAAAGCATCCTTTTCCAGGAGGAGCATGACAGGCCTGAGAAAGGAGTCGGAAGTGAATAGCTTCCGGACTAGGCCTCGAAGCCGCATGGAGCAGCGGACCGGGGTGGAAAGGACCTTCAGACCATGATGGGCTTCCCGTACAAGCAGCATCGCGACCGGGGCCACCCCACATATGAGGATTCCGGTGGAGAGCCACACGCGAAGGTCAAAGATGGAAAAAAGATCTCTAAAGAGCAAGCCAAGCTTGAGGGGAGGACCGCACGCTACAAACCGAAACTCGCTCGCTGGATTCACGAGTCGGAGGTTGAAGTGTTGGAGGAGGAGGCCAACGTCGGCGGATTTTGTCGTAACGGTGATGAGATAGGAGGGGTCAAAGTCGGCTATTACAGCTGGAGGACTCAGCCTCCTCGTCCCGCCAACGCAAACCACATCCGCATTCCCACTGCTGCGGGAGTAGGTCTCCGACCCGTTTCCAAATACGGAGGACGCCAGCACGTTGACATATGTCTGGAGACTGGTCAGTTCGGCCAGCGACTCAAGAAATAAGTAGTCACGGTGGCTGATTGGCACTGGATTCCTCAGAGATGGAGGGAGACATAGGTCGTTTACGTTAGGCCCATTTGTAAGGTCGTTAGGACTATAAGGGATAAGCACATCTTTATAGTATGTCCAAAAGATGTCTTCACTCTTGAGGAGATGCTCCGCGGTGGTCAGAATTGCTGGGAGGGTGATGGAACTCCCCTTTGCAATCACTTCAATCAGGCTAATTCGTTGCGACGTATCCGAGCACCCCTTGGAAAGTTTGACATGGGACAGAGTTCCCATTATTGTCCTCTCCTGAACTCTGCTTTCCAGTACAGGCTGATTTTTATGGAGGGGATGAATTAGGAGGAAAATGTCGGTTGTGACAGGGATCGGGAATCCAGCGAAGCCATACATTAAGCCGAGTCGGTTGACACCTGCCGTCATCCATTTTTTAATTTCGATTATTAGATCACCACCGTTGTCCATGATGATGGGGCCCACTAAAATGTTGATGACTTTGCTGGAAAGACTGGAGTCTATCGACTTTTTGGATCGATAACTGAATACATCTGGATAGGTCATGCGGTCCGAGACAGTTGACCCCGGAGTGCTGATCCCTTGCTCCTGGTAAGTGTTGAGCCAAAGGCTGACAACGCAGTTCCAGGGGCGGGCCCTCATCGAATAGCTGAAAAAGTCGAGCTTGAGGCAGAGTCCGTAGTCAGTCAGGGTTGAAGTGGAGTCATACGGCTCAGCCGTGAAGAGTGGGGAGCCTTGGCAGTGGAGCAGCTCATCCTGGTGAGTTGTAAAATTGATAACGGACTCCATCCCGAAGGGAACCATGAGCACCTCCATTTTGTCTAGCGTCCTCCGTTTTCGGATCCAAAGGGCAGGCGATATTTGTCGGAGGAGGATAGGAGTTTTTGGGAGTGCAGAAAAGGGAACGCCGCCGCCGCCGGAGTGGAAAGAGGAAATTGATATGAAGCACGAGTCGAAAGGAGCGAGGAGCTTTTCCAAATTCTCAATTGCTGGAACATCCCTGTCTGCAGCAGACTTAGACTTTTGCAGGTTTTCACGGAAAGTTTTAATCACTGGCCGGTTCTGAGGCAACACTAAATCCAAGTGTTGAAGTGGGTTTGATGATGATGATGATGATGTGATCAAATGGTAAATTCGGGATTCAGAGGGAAAGGGAAGTAGAAGTTGCAGAAGGTTAAATGTCGTGATTGGGATGATAATTTTAATATTACAAAAATAAAAATAAGTGCTAGGATTTGGCATGCTTAAACCTAAAATTACGAAAAACCTTAACCCAACTAATTCAATTATATATTTTACACGTTTACAAAGTGATGATGTAGTACTACTTCGCAAGAAGAAGTGGAAAGGGAAAAAGCGTTTTTGTCCTTGTTGAGGTAGTTGAGGCACCACGCACCAGGTCAATATTTCGATCCAGTCTGATATGAGGTGGACTTTTAAAAAAACCTTTTAATATAATTGAAACTTGGAGGATTTGGATAAAATTTGGCATTAGCAGGATTAATAGTAATAGGATTAATTAATGCTTAATAATGTATCCTTCAATATGACTGATGGTATTATGAAAACTCTAAATATATATATTTCTTATTATTAATTATCTGAAATTTCAACTTCTCTACGTAGGCATATTATTTATATCCAATTAAATTAATTACAAATGTTTTTACAGGGGAAAATGGAGTCGATCCAAATGACACATATGAAGGACACGTTTAGCATGTCAATATAATAATGTTCAGGATTTCATTTTATAATCATATAATCCTGCAGCCCAACAGCATCCTAATTAAAACACTATATGTTTTATAAGCATTTCACAATTAATTGCCTCCAATCTCTCTCAAAACCGCGTTAACGTCAGGAAGGTCAGAAAAAACTCAACTTGTAACAACGCTATTATTATGCTGCACAAAAATTGTTCTAATAAAACTTTTTACTCTGTTGTTGACGTATAACCATCCATAACATTTTCCACGTGCATAATAATATTATTATCATCATCATCAGTCGGACGGAGTTGTTGCGTCGGAGCTTGAAGAGGCATGATGCTAATTGATAATGACATACTTTTGTTACATCAAACGCCAAACACGTCAAAAGTGAAAGTGAAATGAATGAAATGCTTACGTCGTCATAATATAAAGAAGCATCAAAGCATCCCAGCTTGTCATAAAGCTTAAAACCAAATCAAATCAATCAATATACATATACCTTATTAAATCGATAAAGACTCTTCAAATACGTAAACCCGGAGGATCTCTAAAACCCTATCTTATCAATCAAGCTATATTCTGCTGCTGCATATTATCTCTATGTGTCTCTTCCTCGTCGATTAAATTGATTGTCCAGTTCCATCAACAAAGTTCGAGCAGAGCCTGCGTCAGGTATTCTCTCATTCCCATTCCCATGCAATTAATTTGCCGGATCCATATAAATAGGCTGAAGCAAATAGGATTTTTATCCAGTCACCTTTTTGTCCAGCCACAGCACAGCCACTGTTCCAAAACCGACACGACGAAATTCTCCCATCAAGAATTCATCATAAAAACAAATAAAATGGCAAAATTAATTGATGTAGTTTTGACAATCTTCGCCTTTGCGGCAACGCTTATTGCGGTATCCTCGTCACTGCCCACTGGTGGTCAACGACAAGGTACAGGATAGAGTGTATACTTGCAAATTTTTTAAAAATTATTTTTATTCCTCACACCTTTTGGTTCATTCAATCACTAATTTAAGCCTTTATATCGTTTATTACTACACTTTCAGTTCTTGACCGCCTCCAAAACGACACCAACTGGGAAACAATTGGACAAATCGGGAATAAAGTCTTTGTGGCTCACACTCCGCTCAAGGTAATCTTATAATTTCATCTAAACTTTTTTGCTAGTCGATTTCGATGGTAATAAATAAAACTGGATTATATAATTAATAATTAATTTTAAAAAAAATTGCAATAGAATTGGATGGCTAGTCGGGACGTGTGTCATCAAGCAGAGCTGCAATTCGCCACTTTCTCCGACTACACAGAATTTAAATTTGTCTATGAAAAAACCAAGAATTGTAAGTAATTTTCTCAAATCAATACATATATGCTATAATTGTGCTTTCTTTCATATTTGCACTTATTAAATTAATTTTTATAGCTTCATGGATTTCCGGTAGTCGGGACGTGTGTCGTCAAGCCGAACTCGAATTCGCCACTTTCAAGGATTACACAGAATTTGGATTTGTCTATGAAAACACCAAGAATTGTAAGTAGCAAGCAACAAAGTTTCTCCAACAAATTCTCCAAGTGCCACTCTCTGACTCTCTAAACTATATTAGAAAATCTACCATAGTCAAATCATAATTTAATTATTATAGCTTCATGGATTTCCGGTATCATTCGTGGCGCTGAGACCTACGACTCATCCGCCTTCAACTGGGATACCAACGGAGAGCAGGTTCCATCCGGGATTAACTTTCACATGTTTGCAGACCACTGGACCTGTCTCTACTACTCTGGGGACGATCACATTTACACTGACCTCTGTCTCAAGGGATCACATCAAACCCTGTGTCAACTAACACTTTAAATATTTTTTTTTTAAATTAGCATATCTGCCAATTCTTTTTTTTAGTGCTCATTTACCTTTTTTGCCAAACTAAATAAAATCTATACATTATATCTAACATTTACAGAGGGAAGCATGCTCGATTTTAAGGATTTTGTCAAGTGTTTTATATAAAGCATTAATCATCATCAATCATCTTCCTCCTCCTTTCATATTATATTTCATCACATTTTTATGGCTACTACTACTACTGCTACTGCTTGACCTTTGACCCTTTTCACGTTGATCTGATCCAAGGGATTTAATAACAAACTCTATCAACCACATACATTTTTATTGACTGATAATGAATTAATGAACGGACCGACACACCGACAGACAAACAATACCGGGATCATAAAGATATCACCACCATTTTGCTAATACACGCAACAAAAAACTACGTATCAGTCAGCCCATATGAAAATGAACAACATCAAATCAAATCCATCATCAATCATCAATGACAACAAAGAAAGCTGTCGTCGCGTCGTCGTCGTGTCTGTTTCGGTTCTCCTCCCCTCTTTTTGCTCACATCTCTGCTCTTCTGCAACGTTTTATTCCAGAAATTCCAGAATAGAGAATAAATGCAAATGAGGAGATTACACAACAAAGGACAAAATTTGCATAATAATTTATAATCATTTTGCAACATTTCGTTGACTCGAGCGAGAGGAGCTGGTCTGGTCGTCTTTTGGTCCATTCTTGCGTGTTGTTGTTGTTGTTGTTGGATCGGGTCGGGATTTTTTTTTGAGGAATTTTTTGGAGTCAGTAGGAATTTGAAGCTGGTGGAGAGCTATTTTTTAATAATAATCAAGTAATTCACCGCATTTTAATTAGTGACCAAAAGGAAGGTGGAAAGGAGCTCATTATCGAAAAGTTGGAACAAAGCAGGTGGCAGGTAGGTGAGAGGATTTTTGACTTTTGGTATTTGACTGCCTGTCAAAACTAATTATTATTTTTTGTGGTAGTTATTATTTCACACTGACCCTTTTTTACGTCATTTTGGTGTCAAATTGTTGTGAAGTTATACTGTGTAAAAAGTCTGGCACTCGGTTGGTGGTTGTTTGGGGTTTAAATCCTTCAATCAAGGTTGAAGGTCAGTTAAAGTCAACAATTAGTAAACTAGTGATTTGATTAGGTTGTAGGTGTCTCTCAGCTGTTGAGACTGTGAGGAAGGGTCAAGGGTTAAAGAGGTTGGAGTACTTACTTGTGTGTAAAAAAGGGGTTCCCTATTATTGGTGATTGGCGATTGGAGTGAAAGTGGCTCATTCGGTCGACTGACACTGATGATGTCGTCAAATCGTGGAACCCTCCACATCGAGGTCGAAAACAAACAATTTTGAACTTGATTTTTGTTGAAGATTTGGAAAGTGAAGTATGAAGTATCAGTCATTCATTCATGATGATATTGATGCTATGGAATATGGAACCTTCTAAGTACACTCTAACCACCGCAACCTCAATAACCTTTTGACCCTTTATGAGGATATATTATTTAGTATTGAGAAAACTGTAGTCCAAAATTGAAAATGTTTTCTTTATTATTTTTTGCTCTTTTCATTTTGTAGTCATTTCTTAGTGGACAATTTGGATTTAAATTGGACTCTGGCGACTGGAGTGCAGCAGCAGCGATGGCGATGGAACATGATGATGACATGAAGGGTAAGGGAGGGATTGTGATGACCACCTTGGGAATCATGTAAGTTGACCACATAGGTATATTATGGCTCATATACACTCCACCCGACCCGGCACCTTCCTCTTTGGAGGGTACTAAAAAAGTACAAAAATTGGGAATTATTACATTGACTAAGCTAACATTTTTTCTATCACGCAAGGGCAAAACATCACATTGACGCCATTGAGGATGAGTACATGGCCTACTTTAATAAAATCAGAAGCATTCACGACTATCTGCGGCGACCGGACTTGCCTGGCCAGCGGAAGGATGGGGAGCGCAAGAACTTCTTGATGGTGGTCACCACCCCGCTCTGTAATGACGCCAAGGAGGGGTCGGTGATCCCTGCGGAAATCGGACTGGTCGTCTTTTCTCTGCAGGATGGAGTAGTGGAAACTAGAGATTATTTGGTGAACGCTGGTAATTAATTATGTCTAATTTTCTAATAATCACATAATTAAACTTTTTTTCATGTCTTTAAATGAGACGTTACACATGGAGTCGTAGGTATGTCATATGATTGTCATCATGATTTTAACTGGATTTTAGGGGAGATTCCGTTTGGTGAGCGCGGATTGATTATAAATACGTGTGCAGAGTTGGCGTTACCTCTACCAGGATCTTACGAGGTTGGCTAACAACTATTTTCGTACTAATTCTGTCTCTAAAAAAATTTAATTGAATTAACACTAAACTGAACATGTATTATTTAATTAGACAAATGGAGTACGCGTGTCTTCTGCATCCAAGATTCTGGAAGAGATGCAACATCTGATTCTAAAGGTTCGAGCACAATATGAATGAATGTCCTTTACCAGATACTATTATTATTTATTTTTTTAAATATATTATTAGCTTGTCTTAATTATTTTAACGATAATAACGGTTCAAATGATAAATATTATGTTTTTGTGCTATTTTTTAGTACGGTCTAATGATGGGTAATGACGTGTTGATGTTCGTTGGACGACAGGATATTTGTGTCGCCAGCAGCTGCATGAATTGGCTCATTTCCCAAGCGCCTGGTACCACAGTTTTTACAACCTAATTAATTATTACAGAATGTTGCAATTTGTTTTTAGGTTTTTTTGAAGGCAAAACAATTGAGCTGTAATACGTATATAATCAAAATTCTGAAAACTCCTTTTCTTTTTAATAGAGAAAGCGATGAAATTCAAGGTATTCTCGCTGGAAATTCTGGTGATGGAGTTATCCCGATTGGCATGTCCTCCAGAGGAAGATCCAGCGGTTATCCAGCACGAAGGGGGCTCTGCCAAATTTATATATCACACGAGATACGACTACTTGACCCCTTTGGCCTGCCAGTGGCATCAGAAGGTAGCTAAAGCTTTCTAATATTTTAATAATAATAATGTTTTTGATTAGTTAAACTTAACTTTTTATTTTAAAATTCCTGCAGGAGCAGAATCTCGGAGCGGTGGACACGTGTGCAAAACTTGTGGCCCTCAAGCGAGTGTACAATGGCTTGTTTTACTTGTGCCACCTCTTCGGAAAGGACATTGAGCCGGGGACGCACGGGCCAGCTACTCCAACCACCTCCGTCTTCGCAACTACTCGACTGCTGGGCTCATCCCTCCACGACTGGAAGCGGAAGAAGGAGCTGGAGGCACCTCGTCCCGTCCACTCCTATGTGTTCACGCAACGGGCCGTTGACAATGTCGTCTATTACGACGGGCGGGAGGTGATGAGCGCCACCACCGCCAGCGTCAGCGAAAATGATGACGGGTATGACCCGGACAGTGAGCCAGCCGCTACCAGCGAGTACTCCGGCGTCAGCTCAACTTCCGCCTATGCGAGCTCCTCATCCACACGAATTTAGAATATCCAGAGAGGTCAGAGGTGAAGAAGGTTTTTACTAAAAAAGTATATTTGCTTTATTTTAGTTAGTTTCCGCAAATTTCCAATAAATTAAATAAGAATAAAGAATCTTTCTGTTTTACTTTGTAACACAATGTCATCATCATTTTGTTAAATAAGTTTGGATTTTTGTGGATAAGATTTTATTAATGGACTGATAAAAATAAAAGTGTGTTTATTGATTTAAGTAATAAGTAAATGGTGTACACAGTCTTGTTTTTTTTAAAAGTTAAAGTGTTAGTTGACACAGGGTTTGATGTGATCCCTTGAGGCAGAGGTCAGTGTAAATGTGCTGGTCGCCAGAGTAGTAGAGGCAGATCCAGTGGTCCGCAAACATGTGGTAGTTAATCCCTAATGGAACTGGCTCCCCGTTGGTGTCCCAGTTGAAGGCGGATGGCTGGTATGTCTCTGCACCTCGAATGATTCCGGAAATCCATGAAGCTAAAAATTATAGGGGCAAAAATGGGGATAGTCAGTTATTAGCAGAATTGATTTGGTGTATTTTGTAATTGAATTTTTTAAATTATTTTAAATTATTTTATTTAAATTCTGATTCATGTACTTACAATTCTTGGTGTTTTCATAGACAAATCCAAATTCTGTGTAATCCTTGAAAGTGGCGAATTCGAGCTCTGCTTGACGACACACGTCCCGACTAGCCATCCAATTCTATTTGAAAATTTATCATTTTTAATTACTAATCCATTTTATTTTATGCCATCAAAATAGACTAGCGATAAGCTTTTTTACCTTGAGCGGAGTGTGAGCAAGAAAGACTTTATTCCCGATTTGCCCAATTGTTTCCCAGTTGGTATCGTTTTGTAAGCGCTCAAGAACTGAAAATGAAGGTCGAAGTCGAAATTAATAATTTAGTATGGATATAACCATATTAATGTTGGGTCAAGAACTCAAATGAAATTCATATGACACCTTTTTGGAATATTTAAAACATATTCGGATAAATTAAATTAGGATTTACCTTGTCGTTGGGTCCCAGTCGCCCCAGAGGGTAGTGACGAGGATACCGCAACAAGCGTTGCCGCAAAGGCGATTGTCAAAACTAGAGCAACCGATTTTACCATTTTATTGTTTTTTTATGATGAAGTCTTTACGGGGAGGATTTCGTTGGCTGTGTGCTGTGGCTGGACAAAGGGTGACTGGATAAAAATGCAATAAGCTCCTCTCTATTTATATATGGTATGGTACGGGATAACAATGCGTAGGAATTGGGAATAATAATATAGGCTGCTCTACTTTCTGATCGAACTGGATAAGCGATATACTACCAAGCTCCAGTATATTTTGCTTGATAAGATAGACAGAGATGCTTGATTTACGCAATTTTGCCAAGTGTTTATATATCGATAACAGATATTGATTGGCTTGGGGTTTATGGCAGCAGCATAGCAGGACGCATTTAATATTATTGTTTCTTGATATGACGTACGATATTGGTGTAACTTAAGTGTATTTATCAAGTACTATTATCAATCCGCATCAGAGAACCCTTCTCTCCTTGGCTCCGTCCGACGCAACAAAGTGAAGAAGTGATAAGTGATGATATTGATGATAATATAATACCTATATGCACCTGTAAAGCATACACTACTATTGCTGTGCCAGCCGAGCTCTCACCGTACTAAAAAAGCTAAACTAAAATAGCGAAGTCTCTATCGATTTAATTGGTAGGCATATTATTGATTTGATCTGATTTGGGTTTACGCTTTTGTGGCAACCTGAGATGCATTTTGATGCTTCTTTATATTATTTTACGATGACCTAAGCATTTCATCCTTCATTTCACTTTTGACGTGTTTGGCGTTTGATGTAACAAAAAATTACATTATCAATTAGCATCATTATACACCTCTTCAAGCTCCGACGCAACAACTGGAATTGATTACAATAAATTAATAATATTACTTATGCACACGTAGAAAATGTGCTGGATTGGCTGGCTATACGTCAATGGAATAAAATAACCATTTTTTGTGTAGCAAATCGCTGTTACATAACTTGAAGCTTTTTTTTTATTTATTTTATGCCTTCTTGACGTTGGCTCGGGTTTGAGAGTTTGGAGGCAATTAAATTGTCAAGTGCTTTATATAATAATCTTGTTGGTTACTAAATATGATGCAAAACTGCCAATGAATTAACGTCGTTACAGACTTAAATGATTGTCACACAAGCACAAAAACTGTATAATTGTTTTTTATAGCTTTTTGGATCATGATGTTCTTGAGAGAGAGACAAGCTCAAGTTCGATAGCGACCAGACCAGATCCAATGCTTTTATTGATTTTTTTTGGATTAAATAATATATTTTGTTTGTGAATTAACGACATTTGAGGAATGCATTTTTAAAATTTTTATTCTTGTCAAGCTTTCGGTACAACTGTAACCTTCATCAGGACCTAAAACCTAATAATATATATCTAATTGGGTTTTTAACGTAATGAAATGAACGGTAAATGTGAAAACGTTGAAGGACTATTAAAGTAATAATGAATCCTATATTATTGAATATTCCCATATAGCGTGTTTCAATTTCAATTTAATCCATCTACTTTTCAATTAAATTGAAAGGTTTTAAAAAAAAATTCAAAACTCATTATGAAATAGATGAATCGACCGAACCAAAGACAAGCACATCAGATATTATGATTGATACAGAATATAAAAAATAAAATTTATATTAGCATAAATTCATATAGCTTTTATGTTAGTTTCTCAAGTAGTAGCGCCCCGATAAAAACATGTCAAATAATTTCAGGACTTGTTTTTGCAGTTTTTATTCTTCTTCTTATTTTTTCTCACATATCCCCATAATTATATTTACGCTTTCCCTTCTTCCGGCTTCTGAATCATTTTTTGATTTTCATGAGTCATTACACGTCTATCATTTAATCATCACATCAAAAAATCCAGCTCATCAACACCTGGATTTGGTGTTGCCTCAGAGCCAGCCAGTGATTAAAAGTTTCCATGAAACCCTCCTCAAGTCTGCAGCAGCCAAGCCAAGAGCAGGAATGATGATGATGTTCCAACAATTGGAAATTTGGAACAGCTCCTCTCCCCCTTTGACTCGTGCTTCATATCAACTTCCTCTTTCGACTTCCACTCCGGTGGCGCTCCCTTTGCTGGGCTCCTCCAAACTCCTGTCCTCCTTCGACCAATATCACTTGCCCTGTGGATCCGGAAACGGAAGAAGGCTGATAGAATCAAGGTGCTCATGGTTCCCTCCGGAATGAAATCCGTCATCAATTTCACAACACGCGGAAATGATGACCTTTAACACTGTCAAGAAGGTTTTCCATACTTCACGGCTGACCCGCATGACTCCGTTACAACCCTGTCTGACTACGAACTCTGCCTCAAGCTCGACTTTTTCAGGTATTCGAAGAGGGGCCGCCCCTGGAACTGCGTTGTCAGCCTTTGGCTCAACACTTTCGTTCAAGAACATGAGCAATTGCTTAAGAAGATTGTTCCGGCGAGCTACGTGACCTATCCGGATGTGTTCAGTTATCGGTCCAAAAAGTCCATCGACTCCAGCCTTGTCAGCAAAATCATCAATATTTTAGTGAGCCCCCACGCCCAGCTCCATGGACAGTGACAATGGTGGTGATCTAGTGGAAATAAAAAAGTGGATGACGGCAGGAGTCAAGCGACTGGGATTCATGTATGGCTTCAGTGGAACCCCAGTGTCAATTACGACTGACATTTTCCTCCTAATCCACTATCCCCACTCCTACCAACCTCCTGGTAATGGGGAGAGGGATCTCGAAGGGGGGAAAGTAATGGAGACCCTTTCCCACCTCAAACTCTGCAAGGGTTGTCCCTCCAAGTCGGAAAGAATTAGCTTGATCGAGATAATATTATTTGCCAAGGGCACTCCAACTCCACTCTCACATCAGCAATATTGTCCCAGGCGGACCATCTCCAAGACGAAGACACCTACTGGACATACTATAAGCAAGTGCGGGTTCCATACGCTCCGAAATACCTAACAAATGGGCCCAATGATGAGGACCTCTGCGTAAGGGAGCCATTCCTAAGGGATCCGGTTCCAACTCCACAAGCTCATCATCACTACTTGTTAATATTTGAGCAGCTGGTGGAACTGCTTCAGTCTCCAAACATATGTGTCCGTGATGTCGTCTTCGATATTCCGAAATGGCTCATCGCTTACCCAAATTCACGATTACCACAAACACGTGATGGAGGTGGTTTGTCGTCTGGACCACGACGGAAGGGGGTTTAGTAGTAGTAGTCTTCCATCTCTTCTAATTCCCGACCTAGACCCTCACTATCTGATTAGCGTGCATACACACTCAGACATTGGCCCTCCGAATCTTCAGCACTTTAATCTCCGGCTCGTGAATCCAGCGAGCGAATTCAGATTTGTGGCGTGCGACCCTCCCCTCAGGCACGACCTCCTGTTCAAGGAGCTCTTTTCAATCTTTGACCTCCACGTGTGGCTTTCGACTTTCGACAGGGATCCTCATGTGTGGGGTGACCCCCGCCGCAATGTTCCTCGTCGGGGAGGTTCACCGTTCCCTCACCAAGTCGGTGTCCACGTCTATTCTTCCTCCCTCCGGCAACCACACTCATGCTGAATGAAAGTTACTGGAGGAGGACTACTCCAAAAAACACAACGTGACAAGAAAGATTTGCGTCAATGCAGCTAGCCGCGATAAGTACACCCTGTTGTGGGAGTGCCAGGGGGTTGGGGCTGTCCTCCCACACATGACATGCGTGAGGCAAGTGCTCCGCCTCAGGAAGGCAGGTCACAAAACGGCCTTTGTCGGGAACGAGTCTTTTCGGGAGATTGGGTTCGGGGTGAGGTTGACGGGGTGGGTCCCGGAGGCGGTGTTGATGCGGCTGGCGGGACTAGTCCAGTCTGGAATATTGGGCGAGTGGGAGGAGCTGATTTTCCGAGTTTCCTCCTCCACTTTCTCCAGCGCTTATAAAAATTCGGAAAGAGGGAGCTGGAGAAGCCGACAATGGATGGGAACGTGGTGGTCATATTTTATGTTCTTGGGTTTGGGATCGGGATCTGTACTCTCAGTTTTTGTTTGGAAGTAGTGGGTCACGCCAATAAGGTTCACAAATTGTGGGGCTTGCTGGTTGTGGGTGTTCGGAGGGGTTGGGCTAATTTGAAGTGGGCTGTAAAGTTGCTTGTAAAGTTTCTAGGCAATTTATTGATTATAATGCGAGTTAGCTTCCAAAGAAAGTGTTGGAACTCAGTTCAGTCAGTTCCAGGAACTGACTAGTTAATATTATTTTGCTCGTTGCTAGTAATTATTTTTTACATTGTCGTCATTCCAGTCACTATCTCTGACGGACATTATATGATCAATTAAACTACAAACATAGGGGGAAATATAATGTATATTATGTCAGAGTTTTATGCATTAGTATGCATATTACACATTTTGTAAATGTTGCGAATTAATCCTGCTAATTTCTATTTCGCGTGTCTCACAATCAGTCCGGCTATATAGCTACTTAAGTAAGTTCCAATTAAACTAAAACGTTTTTTTTAAAATATAAAGCCCAACCAAACCACAAACCATCAGACTCGATCGAAGAATAAATCGATGATAGTGTGTCACGGACAAGGATAAGGACAGGGTCGTTTCTTATTCTCCATTTCTCAACTAGCTGTATGTCCTTAAACATGCCAAATTCCCATACTCCTTTAAATATCTATATTATTATCCTCCCAACAATTCTATTATTAAAGCTTAGCCTTGCGCTTCCCATTCATCGCCCCACCAAGCAATCCAGCAGCATTTACCATTTAATCACATCAAACCCACTTCAACACCTGGATTTAGTACTCCCTCAGAACCATCCAGTGATTAAAAGTTTCGACGAAAACCTGCAAAAGTCTGAAGATAAGAGCAGGAATGATGTTCCAACAATCCAAAATTTGGCGGAGCTCCTCGCTCCTTTCGATTCGTGCTTCATATCAATATCCTCTTTCCACGCTGGGGTTCCCTTTGCAGGGTTCTCAACAACGCCGACCCTCCTTCGGCAAATAGTACCTGCCCTTTGGATCCGGAAACGGAGGGCGGACTCGGACTGGATGAGGGTGCTCATGGTTCCCTCGTCGGGTATGAACTCCGTTATCAACTTTACAACTACAGCCTACCTAGGCGATGATCTGCTCCACTGTCAAGGC
>JAANSN010004643.1:0-14479 GCA_036850665.1 Dicranocentrus wangi | reverse complement strand
GATATACATATAGATACATTGTTAATGCGATATTTGCAACAGTTTTTGTAGTATTTGTAAGTGTTCACTTGTTCATTATTCGCGTGGGATATGGGGTTATTTATGGCAATCAAAAAATAAGTTCATTTATGATCTGAAAATAAAAACATTCTTCCTTTTTGAGGAAAATGAGCTAAAAGGTATACAACATGCTAGAAAACTAGTGATTGGAGTTTATCAAAAGAGTTACAAGGAAGCCGGCGACGCGACGTTGAGTCGAGATGATAGTTTCTTGTCTTGTCCCTATCTTGATGTGCCCCAGTAGTCACCTCAAAAGCCACCCACCTTGCCCACCTTGTATTTTTCTCCTCAGGAGGACGACAACGAAAGGACTTTGTCGTAACAGCTTCTAAACCGTTTGAAAAAAGGAGTCGTGGGAACTCTGGGATTTACGCAGTCTGTCGGTCCCATCAAATGAATTCGGCCCATGCTACAGATGAGAAAAATATTGTTTGTTGAAGCATGTAAAGCTAATTGGTTTGGAGTTCATGAAGGGCGAATTTCAATGAGTCGATACAACAAGTACAAAAAGGTTCTTACTCATCACAATCAATAGATCCATCACGGTTACAGTCCTACAGAGAAGAAAAACAAAATTAAAAATGCCTGGGAAATTTCAGTTGGTCTTGGTCTTGACAATATAAAAATGTTAAATTGCAATTTGTAGCTGGAAGCACTTTTCGTATCCCATAATACTTGACCAAAGTACACAATCGATTAGCATAAGCGAATGATTTACTCATGTTATTTTAACATTGACGACCATTACTTTTGTACATGTTAGTCAATGTAAACATTCAATGTTATGTAGTTTTAACATGTAGTATTTTGCATTGAAGGCGAGAAACAGTTATTTCAATGAAACTGAGGTCTTCGAATTAAGCCAGACCTTGATGAATGCAAAGATCAGTAAATGCATTTATAATTCAAGCTTGAACCCTACCCAAAATTGCCCGACCCCCGATGTCGTAAATTTCACCAAATGAAGTCGAGCAATTTTAGTTGTAAAAAGCAATTAATTTGTNATTCAAGCTTGAACCCTACCCAAAATTGCCCGACCCCCGATGTCGTAAATTTCACCAAATGAAGTCGAGCAATTTTAGTTGTAAAAAGCAATTAATTTGTCCAGAGTAACAAGTTTCGAGGTGATTGCAAAATCAAAATTGTAATGCTGGATAAATGCTCCCTTACCGTCTGGAATCTCTGCATGTAGGTTCGCACAGTCTAAAGATAAAGCATGTTTGCAAATTAAAGTAGTTCATTTAATTCGCTTCATACAATTTTTGAGTTTTTTGCTTACCTGAGCGGAACATATTGGATCATTGGCACAGTCCTCAAATGCTACAAGAAAGGAGGATGAACAACATCAAATACCAACCATAACTAATGCTTATGTAATATATTGTATCAATCGTTGAATATTGCAATGAATAACTTCACACCTCCACCTCGTTCCGCTTTGTCCCCAATCAACGTCAACTGGCCAGCATCTTGCCAATACGGTCTTGAAATGAGGAAGGGTCCACAGTATTTCCCACTTGAGTATACATCTTGTTGTCAAATTACAATTTGTTGACGCTTGACAAATGCACGCCAGACATGCCTCTGTCATGGGATTTATAGCTTTTCGTCGGGAACCTATATATAATCATGACAATTCACAATTTCACTCTAACAAATTATTGCTATATAAGTACTGTTTGCACTTTTGTTATTCACGATGCCCCACCTGTCTTTTGAGAAAAGTCTCCTGCAAAATCGTCCACTGAACTGAACCTCCGTTGCGGGGTGGCACTAACAAAAATGAGAGTAAATGCGACAACTCCATACACCGTGATGACACCAGTGATACTAATTTTAGCCATATTTGTTTCAAATATAAAGACTAAAAACGGCTGTCCTTTTTATTTGCGTCAAGAAACCGTCGGTGTCACACTTTTATATTCATGTCAAGTTTCCACAATTTTTTTGTTTGTTAAGCTTCACTTTTAGTTATAAAACGCAGTGACCGTGTCGGAGCGAGTGCAAAGTATAGAAATGAGTATAGCGTGAAATCGAATGCTGTTTTTCATGTTGTTCACATGAGTAAAGAGGAGTGGTACACGAAGGGGTGCATCCTTCCACTTACAAGTGGTACTTTACTAAGGCTAATCTAATCATAGCATGCATGACAAAAGTCGCAAAATAATTCGCTCAAGCGCACCACATATAATCATGTTCATACTCTTCTCGCTGGTAATTTTCTGGTATATCCTTTTATGCTACATTTTGAAATCCAAGTTTGAAGATATTTCGCTAAAAATATTCCTTGTCGGCTATAGCTATATTTGCAAAACGGGTATCTAAACCCAAAAACATTCAATCCGCAATCCAAAGACTGATACAAGATACAAATTTAACGGAAGACAAGCGGCGACGCATTATACATGCCAAAAAAGGAAGTTTTCGTCAGGATCAAAACTACAAGCGGGACGCTGCAATGGAAAAAGTAAACCTGCTTATAACACAAAAGTTCGTTGTGAATTGTAAAGTAGAGTATATAGAATCCTAGAAATGACGCTAAGTCTCATTAAGTAGCTAGCAGTCAGAAGTCAGTGTAGAACATCAAACACGAGCTTCTGGCGGTTTAGACGCGAATAAAATTGAGCATTTGCAGCTTGTTTTTAAACGACGAAATTGATTTAATTTTGAGGGAATTATATTTGTGTTGTAATTTATTGATTGATTTATGTATTGTTACTAAGATTAATATCAATTTGAAATCATTTAACACTACTACTTGGTATTGTACTACTCAAAATCAATTTTGTAATCGCAATCATGCTCTATACATTAATACATGCTTCATTTCTTCTGTGTATTGATAAATTTCACGATCACTGGCATCAATAGTCTTATTCGAATCCCAGTTCTCCCGTTACGTTACGACTCACAGCACAGGTACACCAACCTTCCACACAAATGTCAAGCAACAGTACGCACTACTGTGAATATCATGTAATGTATAGTGTAGAAACCTACATGTTTTAGCGAGTTGTACATTATCTATTGAAGTAAAAGAATATCTTTATCAATACTCTCGAGTCTCGTCACTAATCCCAGCGAGACGACGAGATTTGTATCGGGACAGTTTTTCTTAAAGTAGTTCGTGCTTTTCAGATTTCTCCGACAGCAGCGTGTGGCTTTACACAGCCATGTTTTATGGGCTTGCATTCTAGATTTCTTAAATTCTTTTTTGTCGAAATTATAAAGAGAGGTTTTCCAGTTTGAAGAGTTTTATGTTTTAGTGCACTTCACTTGACACGCAGGCCTCGTTATACACTCGAGTAGAAATATTAGAGCGGAGACCCCTAAGAATAACGACAACATGTTCCAAATCAACATTAAGGACTCCGCCGTGGCTCTCTTGTCGTCAGGAAAGCCATCCTCAAAGACGTGTCTCAAGGACAATCTTGACATTGACATAACCGCCAAACCACCCCAATTCCACTTTTTTGTATAATTCATAGTTTTGTCCATCTTGTTGAGAAAATTCAAAACAATTTTAGTGTTATGCATAATTTGATAATGTGCATATAATCCTGTTTCAACCAGGGAGGACAATTTATTTTGAAACAGGGTTTTGTAAAATGACGGCCCATTAAGAAACCACATTCTAATTTCCAAAATAACATCTTGAAACTCTCCGACTTGTGCGTACATTTTACGCCTTCCAAAGATGGGCAAGTCAATATGGAGCAGGCAGTCCATCTGATCCTCAATCGTTGCGCAGAACCTCGTATTTTGACTGATTGCAAAGACAAATGCAATTCTCATTAGTTTCGTAAATGCCCTAACTTCCTTTCTGGGATGTGCTTTACTCGTCTTAAAAATCGGCACCGCCTTGAATCTAGCTAGTGCAGGAATAGTCTTAGAATTCACTGACTGCCGCAAAAATTCTGCTTCCTCCAACCTCTCCAGAACCTTATTCAGTGAAATTTTAGAATCCCCAGATGTCCTCCACGAGGCAAGTACATAATCGTAGTATACTGAAGTCGTCATCACAGTCTCGATAACAGAGCCGTTCCTGTTTTTGGGGGAAAGTATTTCAAAAATTGATGATGGGATATCACTAGGTTCAGGCTCGGCAGTAATGAACGAGTAGATATTTGAGGTGTACACGTTTCGCAGAATGAGACAGGAATAGAGCCACATGAAGGCTATAATTTTGATGGCAAAGTGCCTATCGGAAGGCTGAGCATCTCCTTGCTCAAAAATTACACCGATTACCCAAAACAGGGAACAGTTCACTTTGACAAGAACAAGAACTCCAGCAACAAGGGCGACCGATAATGCGACAAATATCCAGCCTTGTACACTAAATGGGTAGGTCATTGACTGAAAATCCATTCGAACCCTGTTATTCTCCCGTCCAATATAAACGGCGTATTGAAGACTTTCATACTCTGCTCCAAAAGCTAGGATTGTCTTCGGTGACGAGTCGTCTTCGCCATAAGTGGAGACTGACGTGAGACGGAATGTTTGTTTGGAAGATGTAGCGTTAATCCAGGCTAAAATAAATGATTTTATGCACTCGTCAACAGGATATTTGCCAGCTCTGTGATCTTTGAGGGCAATTTCCATGCATTTTATTGGATTATTAGATTTTGCGTATTCTGTAGGATAATTCCACGGGTTTGCTAAAATGATTTCAGAGTGGAGGTCATAAATTGATGTAAGAGTTTGATAATGGACGAGTTGCACAATGGAACTTAAGTATCCTTTTCTTGCGCCCACAGCACATTTTGAGCAGAAAGTGTACACGTCTACATTGTGAATACCGTCAGTTTGCACAAGAATCATGTTGTAATGGAGTGCTTTTAAGGCTATAGGCAATGCTGTAGCTCCCGGTTTGACTTTTACTGGTACAACAATGAATTCCAGGTGAACTATTGGCTTCGTAGGGTATTCTATGCTTCTCTCGACCTCTAACTGCGATTTCACGTTACGGTCTTCTATCGCTTTGTTTGGAAGGGTGGAAATCACTGAACTTTCCACAAAATGAGCAAAGCAGACCTCACTAAACTTTTGCGGTGGAAGTGGAGCAGCTAACATGGACACGCCACGCAAGATACTCCTGAACACGTTGAAATACAAAGTTATTTGTTCGCTGTGCGCATTTTGAATGGAAGGATCGAGAAAAAAATCTCGAGCTTGTGAAAAGTGGTATCTTACACATGAATTCAAATTGCACCAGGATGAGTACTGTGAAAATATATTAGGCTTTTGGTCTCTGACGGTGGGAACCGTTGGTGTTGTAATATTTGAAATATCAGTAAAATACAAGTTGGCAGTGCAGGAAGCTAAAGTATTAAATATTATGGACAGCTTTTCAGTGTTACGTTCCAATTTTTCACATTGGACACGAGGAAAGGAAAGCAGGAAAAACAATATAATTGAAATTAAGGTGAGTGTTACAATCGGGCCTTTTCTGTCTCTGAAATTCATTGAAAACAGAAAAAGTAGAATGTGATTAATAAGATGCAGCAACCAACTACGTACTTTCTCCATCTGCAATGCATTGATCCAATTTGGATATTTAATTGTAGATTCCGTGTGGCACTGTGGCATAAAAGTAAATATATAAATTGCTTTCAGTTGTCATTTAGCATTTTCAAGTTTCAAACAAAGCATTATCGGGCAGGTGCAGGTGTCTGGCATTGAGTAAATATCAGAACTGAAAATTGTGAAAAAGCAAGCAAACTTATTTGCAAGCACTTACATATGTTTCAGCTGAAGTACTAGCGACACTTTGGCAAAACATTTAATGATAAACTCTCCCTGAATGATGTTCGCTCTTTCGTTGTTTTGGCCTAATCATTAATAAAAAAGAATAGAGGAAAACATTTGTACAACCGCCCGTCCGTATGCATGTTCACGTAACTCTGTTTAGCTTACGCAACTTTTTTCATTCCATGTATACGCCTATTCGCTAATGGGCCAGCAGTTAGGGTGTCCGAATTAAACACACGGGAACGCAGGTTCGATTCCCGGTGTACGCGCAATTTTTACATATGTTTCAGCTGAAGTACTAGCGACACTTTGGCAAAACATTTAATGATAAACTCTCCCTGAATGATGTTCGCTCTTTCGTTGTTTTGGCCTAATAAATAATATACGAACTAGCGTTTAGTGTCTGTGGCATAATCGTGGCATGCTGGTACAATGTGGTGGACTGTGTCCTGCTTCTAGGATGGGTACCTCCGTGGAATGAATGGATGGGGACCAGAAACACTTGTCATGTTCATGTTACCGTAGCTTCTTTAACCTCCGCAATAGCATTCTACCATATTTTTACAGCTTCAGCGTTTTCTGTTAAGCATTCTATCAGAATTGAAACCGAAACTGACTACTATTTGCGCAAGAAAGCGTTTAGCTAATTACGTTTTGCACAAGCACAATCATCAAGCGGCGAAGGTCAAGTCAAAATGCATTGTTGCAATAAAAGTAAATCGAGAACTTTTCCTGTGAATCCGGATGCTGCAGAGGTTACTATCGATGGAAATCTTAGTATTTACGCCTCCTTTCAGAATGCATTGTGCACCTCCTTCGTCGTCGAGGACAACTTCGTCGCGTCACCGATAGGCATTTCCGCGTTGATGGCTATCGTTCAAGCAGGAGCAACGGGGAAAACTGCCGAAGAAATCCGAAGAAGTATGAAATTTCCTGCGAATAACGATCAACTTCGAAAAGGATATTACTCCATCCTAGAGACGCTCCAACGTCAAAATCAAATCACATTTGAAATGTTCAACGGATTTTACTACAAGGATGACTTTGAACTACAGACTGATTTCATAACTACCTTGGAGGATTACTACAACGTGGACCCCCAAGTGGTGAATTTTAAGGAAATTGAAAAATCGGCACAAATTATAAATCACCATGTTATGGCGCATTTAAAACACGGCAATATTCTAGATGTCATTTCGGAATCGGAATTGAGAAAAGAAATCAAATTGGTTTTGGTGAATGCGGTGTATTTCAAAGGTCGGTGGAAAATTCCGTTCAAGAAGAAAAATACTAAAATAGATACGTTCCACGTTTCCGATGAAATTGGTGGTGCAATATTGGTAAACATGATGAAAATGACAAATATCCTTTCGTACTCAAACATTCCGGAGTTGGATGCCCAATGCGTCGCTTTACCTTACAAAAATAGGATGTTCAGTATGATTGTCATCGTGCCAAACACACGGGCCGGTTTGCCACAATTGGAGAAACAGTTGGGGACCTATGGCCTTCAGAAAGTTATACAAAATCTACGGCGGAAAAAGGTGGTGCTATCTCTCCCGCAGTTTAAAGTGGACTCAGCGATAGATCTCAAGGAAACTCTGGAATACCTAGATAATGGCGTCATTTTCACTTCAAATGGAGAGTTTAAGTGGAATATCGCCCGCAGTCGGCGTTTGTGTGTCGGAAGTCGCTCACAGGGTATTTCTCGAGGTAAACGAAGACGGAACTGTAGCTGCTGCATTGAATTCGTTTGACAAGCTGGCACTATTTGAACCCTTGAACTCTCAAAACTGTGCGGTTACCGCGAATCATCCGTTCTACTTTGCAATCATAGCGGACATGGGTATTACAAAAGGACAGCACTATTTCCCCTTACTCACGGGAAGGATTGTGAATCCTCCAAAAGTGAGTCTGGCCTGCATGACTTATCATAATGTTTTAGGAGAATAAGACTGAATAAGTATTACAATAATATATGATTTGTTACTACTGTATTGTGATTGTAAGTAGGAACATTCCAAATAAATCTCTCACTGATTAAAGTCTATGTACTGTCTATAATTTTTATTAAATATATCCTTCTCCAGTACCTTTAATTCAATGGAATATTCACCGGCTATATATAATCAAACTTCTCAAGGATTCGTTCTGGCTCCATCTGGACATGGGATTCTTCTTTATTGCAGCGACTCGATTACCTATTACAACAATTACAGTGTAAGTAATGTTATCTTAAAAATCTGGACTTAAAATGTTTGTCCTTGAGCCAAAAGAAAAAGTAGCTTGAATAAATTGAAACAGATACTGAAGAGGGGTAATACAAGTGTGAAGATTTTTGTAGAAAGTTGAAAATGATGATGAGAAGAAAAATGCTTTGCCACAATGAAATAAACTGACAAGCAACAAACAGACAAACAGACCTACTCACCAGTCAGTACATTTTGAAATACGGATTATTATCCATATCCATAAAATTGAACGAAAAATTGGTTTTTAAACTCCCTGGATTGGCTTTGATTTTCGTGGGCATTCTCTTAAAATCACATAAATGGTAAATATTTATCCAACACATATTTTTGTACGTTGAAGAATACAGTTTGTAATATTACACCAGTACACATACATATACATGCTGTAAAAGCGAAAATGAAATGAAATATCCTAGAAAAATAAAAATGTGAATATTGTGATCAAATGGCAAGGATGACAGATGGCATAATAATATATGTCATTCGTCGTTTGAGTGTGTGGGACAAATGGAATGATCCCAGTCTGCCATATTTTCATAGAATGTAAGGCCCTAACATTTCTAGACAGGCTAGTGCTGCGTATCATGGGCATTGCACTGCAGCATTCTATAAAATTATAAAATATATGGCCCATTAATGGCATACTGGGCATCAGATCAGCTAAAAATGAAACCGGACACAAGTAGTCTACCAGTCGTTGGCTCATGTCTGCCATGTTGGGTTGTTCCAAAAACGAGTGCACGGGGTAATATAAATGTGAGGCATGGTGCGCGCGCGAAATTGGGCTTCAAAAATGTAATGGAAATATCAGTCTAACCAAGAAAATGATCTGCATTTTTGCTGTGAAATGATGAGGCGAGCATCCTATCATTTTACATTTAACTGTTGGTATTCTATATTACCATTATCAGCAGCTACTGATTATTACCAGGAAATATTTAAAACCTAATCATCAAGTCAGGCTATTTTAGTAATAATGACTACAAAGGAATTCGCAGTTGTGGAATTTCCGGAAGAAGAGTGTTGTCAAGTGATTCCATCAAGTTGGCTACGTGATAATGGCAAGTTTTGCTTATATCCGCGAGTTCCTGCGTTTAAACTAACAAGTCTGGTGAAATCGAAAGTTCCTCCAGTATCAACTGCTGCTGTTCCCAACTGGAATAATTTTCAAACCCGTGTCCTAGCATTTGCAAGTAAACTAAAATACTATTATAAGTGGAACATAATATATAAACCATTTGCTGTAGTATTCAGTGTTCTAGTTGTATTTTTTTCTAACACAGGCACGTATGATAAGGCAAAAGAAAAGGAGGCCTTGGCAGTAGATACTTCAAACTTGGAGAGCGACGACGCTGATGGTGGCAGACTTAGACGACGAAAATCTTACGAATCTCGCCAGGGGTTAGCAGATAATAGTCCTTACAGTCGCACTTTGAAAAGATCAACAAATCACACATCCCGAAGATTGGGGTCAACCAGTGCAGTCAGGCCAAAGAAACTTACCTTCAAAGAAATCAAAACAGAACCTAGTTCATTATTGTTCACAGGTACGGCACGGCGAATAACTTCCACGTGTCAGTCAACCCGTCGTTGGCTTTATAATATTATATTTTAATTGTGCCAGATGAGGACTACACAAGAACACCAACAAACCCCGACGATGGACATACAAAAAACAACTGGTCTGAAAACCTGCAACCTTCGTTTAATTTTACAAGTGGAAATACTTTAATTTCTCACTCTTTAGAAGTTACGAATCCACACCATCATTCTCAGGACTTTAATGGGCAACAGGGTATATCTGGGGCCCCAGGGTTATGCTTGGCTCCAGGATCGGGAATAGATGTCAAACAGGCTAATAGTGTTCAAAACAATTTAAGTAATTCCGATGCTCCAGATACTCGCAAGAGCGTCAATTTTTCAGATATTGTATTCAAATTTTGAGCACACACTGCAGGCTTCGTCATGTGGAGCTGGGGTATCAGCACCATTTGAAATTCGACATACAGCTAGCGCAACAAGATCAGGAGAAAATCAATTTGTGGCTACTAGTTTGAACTCAGCAGAACAAGCTACATTCCCTCAACCTCCACCAACTACTACCGTATCAGATTCGGGAATCTCGCCGGTACCAATTTTTCCACAACCTAGCTCGCTGCTATCAGCCGCCCCGACTTCAAGACTGCCTGGTAATACTTGCTATTTGAATATCACAGTTAGTAAATAATTTGGTTTTAAAATTTTAATTTTAATCGAAACAGGATTCGAGGCGACGGTATTAAGAACTCTTAGCATCATTCAGGAGGACATTCAAAGATTATATACGTTAGTAGATCATCGCTTGCCCCGTGAACATACAGAACAGGATTTGCAAGATCTTACCATACCGATTCCGTTGTCATCGGATGAAGATTTCAAGTCCATCAATTGTTGGCTATCCGAACAAGAAAATCGAAGCAACCTTGTTAGTAATCATTATGAAGTCATGCATTAAAACATTTACTGAACTTGCATGGCGAGTAGGTTAATTATATACGTATATGACAGGTACGCCGTTTGAGACAAATCGGAGGTGAAACAAAAGACACAGTGATAAGGGATGTATTGTTTCGATTAATTGGACCAGAACTTAACACCACACTAAACTTTACGGGGAAGTTCGGAAAGCGGAAATTAAAAGGAACCAAGTTACATCTTACAATTCTTGGTTAGTACAACAACAGTACTTTTCGTGTCACGAGTACATTAAAACCTGCAAATAAATTATTGATATTCTATATTTCAATTCCAGAGGCCGTGCGTTGTAGCCCCCTTGTGAGAGATGCTACGGATTCCGAAATAAACAAATCGATTATGAGTTGGTTGAACGGTGGACGGGATCGTGACGGAGGAAGAGAACGTCGTCGTCGTCAACGAAATGAAGTCGTCGCGGACGCGCCGCCGTCGGATTGAAACCCGTTACAAAGCTTTAGTGAAAAACGTAATTGAACCGTGCAGTAGTTCAAAGTGTGACATAGCGCATCAATTACCCAAACAAATCAACTCTGACGTAGGATATAAGATTAAGGAGTCGGTTATAAATAATAGTTTTAACAATAATGTAGAATTAGATTTTAGCGAAAAAGACAATTCCGAATCAGAATGTAATCTACAAAAATCATTAACATTGTGGTACCACAAACATAATATTTCCCAAACTGCATTCTCCGAATTATTGAAACTTCTTCAAACGTGTACAACTGAAGGCAAAAATTTGCCGTCCGATTCCCGAACTTTTCTTCAGACTCCTCGAGTAGTCGACATTTTAAATGTTGCTGGAGGTCAACTTGTGTATTTTGGTATTCAACAATATTTTAGTAACATCTTACAAGCAGAACTTAGAACTTCAAAATTTCCGTGGTACAGCGAAGGAAATGATTTAATTACTATATCATTGGGTGTAGATGGCATACCAATTTGTAAAAGCACGCGTCATTGTTTTTGGCCGATTCTGGCGAAATGTGATCAACTTTTCACAGAGGAGGTGTTTTTGATTTGTTTGTTTGCCGGAACAGCAAAACCGAATGACGTGGAGGCCTATTTTCAAAAATTGATTGACGAAGTTGTTAATTTAGAAAAAAATGGCGTTACAATTGGGGATAAACTATACCGGTTTCAAATTAGTTGCATTATAGCTGATGCGCCTGCTCGTTCGTTTGTCAAGCAATGTAAAATTTTTAATTCTTTCAACGGCTGTGAACGTTGTATAACTGAAGGACATTTTGACGGTCGTGTTATATTTCCTGATTTGAAAGCAAGATTAAGAACTGGCGATGACTTTTTGAGACGTAGCGACCCCGATCATCATGATGGTTATTCTCCATTTATAAAGACGAAACTAAACTTGGTGAAGCAAGTTCCGCTCGACTACATGCATTTGGTTTGCTTAGGTGTTATGAGAAAATGGTTGTACAAGTGGATTTACGATAAACCTCATTTCTATAAATGGAACGCTGCAAAGGTTTTGCTTATGTCTCGCGGATTAATTACCTTAAAACCGTTTATACCAGTTGAGTTTGCTAGAAAGCCTAGGTGCCTGAAAGAATTAAAAAACTTTAAAGCAACAGAATATCGTTTATTTTTATTGTACACTGGTATTGTAACATTGAAAGGTGTTATTTCTGAAAGTGAGTATGAAACCTTTTTAAAATTTCATTGTGCCATTTTCATTCTGCTATCTGATAATGCTGCTAACCCTGAATGGAATAGGTTCGCTTCTGACCTATTGATGGAGGTTGTTAAAGATTTTTCCCGACTATATGGACAAACATTTCTTGTGTATAACGTACATAATCTTATACATTTGGCAAATGACGCAGTAGTATTCGGTTCCTTAGACAATTGTAGCGCCTTCAGTTTCGAAAATTATATGCAAATGTTGAAGGGAATGATTCACAAACACAATCAGCAGATTAATCAAGTTGCAAAGCGGATCCTTGAACGACGGCGTGTGAAATTCGTGAGTTTGAGTTCGCCAGTCCTTAGATATATCGGCAATTATAAGCTTATATATAATGGGGTTTCGATTACAACTACACAAGGAAACAATTATTTCTGTACTAAAACATTTGAGGTTGTTAGGGTTGAAAAAATATTACGTGATAATGTTGGGTTGGTCCTACTTGAATGTGCTGTTATAGATAAAATGGAGCTTCGAGATTATCCCTGTTCAAGTGTAAAGCTAGGAATTTATGTAGTCAATCCTAGTTGTATTGTAAATAAAATTTTTGTAAGTTTACAGGAGTTGCTCCTAAAATATGTAATGTTACCGTACGGAAGTTCCTATTTGTGTATACCATTTACCAAACGCCTTTAATAAATAACTTAGAATTGGAAATAATTGTATAATCTGCAATTCATTATAATGCATATATATTTTACTGAAATGATACTGGGGACAATCTGGGCATACAAGTCTAATCAAGGGCATATGATATTTATCTTGGCGGGTTTATGTAGGGGCCAGCAAACATCGATACTGGGGACTAGTCGGGCATATCGAATTCATTCATGGCATATGACATTCATGGTGTTGGGTGTGTGTATGGGCCATGCATGCCATAGGAGCAATGGTTGGGTTATATTGGGCAAGGTGGCCAAAAATATCAGTGGGCCTGATAACATAGCTTAAATGGCCCTTACATGCGCCATACAGTTTGGCAGACTGGGATACATCCTGGGACTGACGATGAGAAAGACCACGAGTTTCTTATAGTTGAGTCTCTCTAAACTAAAATTAACAAATAAATTTTCGTAGATTTAAAGGTATGCAAATGAAAATCTGTGTAAATCTATTCTTAATTTCAAGGGGAGGTTTATTTGGATATAGGTATTTCATATTGCTCGGATTAAATGTGAATGAGATGTACATTTGAAACCATTATTTGATAATAAGTCAACCCCAAGGATTAAAACGTGGGAACAGCAGGAATACTCGTATTGTGACTAATTTAATAGTATCAAATAAGTTAAAAAATTAGTTTTTCTGTGAAAAAGGTGTGTGTAAAGTCTTTTTCTGTGTGTAAAGTCTTTTTCAGTAATATTTACCGAATTTCCAGTATTGAGGTAATCAGCCACGCGCATTCGCCGTTATTTGTTAATATTCTGGTGCAGCAATGCACATAGCTTGATAACGTAATTTTTATTATATAGCATTATATTTGTTCCTTAGCTGGAAATATTGTCATTATTAGATAATATTTTAATTTGGTATGGTAATATTTGCCATTACTGGAGTTTTTTGTTAGACATAGTTTCTGTCCACGAAAGTTTGAGGTTTTGCTGAAAATTTGCATAACAGTGTTAGCAATAAGTTATCTCTCCCGAATGTTGAATAGCAACAATTCGCAAAACAGTAACACCGATGACCATATGGATTCTCTCGCGGGGAATGTTTGATTACGATAGGGAAATGTTTGGAGATATCCACTAAATTAAGCATGTTGTTATTTAGGAGGCTTGGTTTGACGTTTCAGTAGTTAAGGAATTGAGCGATTGTATAGCTTGTTTCTTTTCTAATTGTTATTTTTTATTAATAATTGGTATAACTTGATGATTTTATGCTGTTTTAGTGGATTGTTTGTTTTAAGCAAGAATGAATTCATAAATAAATAAAAATGTGTGTTATACTATAATCGTGTACGTACATACATTTTAATGCTGATAACAATTAAATTAGTTGTATAATTGTATAAATACTCTATACAATATAGCTTTTGTAATGCTGTTACATTTTTTACTTTTGGTATTTTTGCTACAAATGGAAAATAGGTAATCCGCTACATAATAAATACTGTTACCCGTACATGATATAAAAATTGAAAACCCTTTACCAACAGTCACACTCATTTTTATAAAACACTTGAATACTCCAAGTT
>JAANSN010004642.1:0-14480 GCA_036850665.1 Dicranocentrus wangi | reverse complement strand
ATCATGATAGAAAAATACATGACGGAATCCTTTGGTTTTGTATGCATAGGCTTAATACATAATAACATAAACTATATACGTATACGTATATGTAGGAGGTAAATAAGCTTATAATACCGCAATGTGTTAACTCATATTACTTACTTCATTAGTCATAAATGAGTGGAAATACGGCGAGTAATAACAGCAGTAGTTGTAGTATATTGATGATGATAGTTTACACTTTTTTTGTGCATAATGCATAATGACAGAATTGGACGTAAATCAGACAGCTCGTATATAGTATTAGTGAGAGAATTGAAAATGATTGAGAATAATTATAATAATAGAAAAGAATAACATGAGTATGTTGTATCATTCATGATCATGTCATCGCGATATTTGGAAGTGGTTTGGCTCTCGGTACCTACAACAATTTGTTTATGTACATGTACAGCGTGACAGAGTGACAAATTAAAGTCTATTTGACGAGGATTCAGATTCGTCGTCGTCATTTCCGACTTCCGTGTGCAGTTTTTATTATTATTATTATTATGATTTGATGATTTGTGCTGTGTGCTAATAATAGCAAAAGAAACATTTGTGTGCAAAGGTTTGCACATTTTGTCATTTGCTAATAAAGTAGGTGATATGTGTGGTGGTGAAATATTATAGTGACTACCAATGTATAACTCATTTTTGTTTTGTTTTTATTTTTATCGGGTTTTGTGTAGGAAGTTGTTTTAACGAAGAAGAAGTGTGGAGGGAGGAAAGCTGTCATCCAATCTGGGAAGATGTCTACGACTAATCCGTTACACGTAGTGTTTTATTGATAAGTAATATTCAGAGGATTTGAAAACATTGATTGACCACTCGGGCTGTCAAAAAAATACGGGGAGCAAGGAGGAATTCGTCATCAGGGAATTCCTACATACCGTCTTCTTGGTGGTGCGTGGTATCGTAGTGGTGGTGGAAAAAGGTGTGCTGCTGCGTCAATAACTTCAACTCTTTCCATATCGGAGCTAATAGTTACCGCAACAAAAAGCTGCTGCGGCAAGTTAAGATTACAATTCGACGACAAGACTTCCTCCTTGGATTGTGACTGCTGGTGTTTCGATCGGACAAAGTCTTTCTTCTGGAGGGAGCGGCGGTGTGAAGATTTGGTTGCTTGCCACACGGTTGTGCAAACCCAAAACATTTTCGCTTTCAAGGTAGGCACGTAGAACAAAAAAAAATATAACTAAATGGGCTGTCATCTTCCGCTTGCTCTATATCTTTGTATACCTATTATAAGCTTTGATGTTCTTGTAAAATCTGTAATGGTAGTCTCTCTATATGAACCTCGTTAAATTGTGTTAGATTTCTAGCTGTATGCAAAAAATGGATAAGAAGTACGTAACGTAGAATTGAATTTATTCAACTTGTTGGGATTTTAAACTTGTCCAATATGGCTAATATAAGTTTTTGTTATGTATTTGACAGTAACATTCTGGACTCAATCAACATTAAAAAGATGAGTGCTATGGCCAGCAAGTTGAAAAAGAAAAGAATACGAGTGAAACATCAGAAGGTCAAAGTTTTCCGGGCAAAGGAGCCTCTCCTATCGGTGTTTATGTGGGGCGTTAATCACACGGTAAGATAGCCGCAATTGCTGGTCTCAATCTGTTGAAATGATAAAGTTCATTATTATTATTATTATGCCTTCATTTAACAGCTTAATGACCTCCAACACGTAAATATCCCTGTAATGCTCATGCCTGACGATTTCCGATCGTATTCTAAAATTCGAGTGGATAACCATCTTTTCAACAAGTACGGCCATTATCATTAACTACACTTATTACTACGCAATTTCAGCACTGAAAATGGTTACTGGATTGTGCAATGTTTTTTATTTTAGGGAGAATCTCCCAAGCCACTTCAAGTTTAAAGAATATTGCCCCCTGGTTTTTCGAAATCTGCGTGAGAGGTTTGGAGTTGATGACCAAGACTTGAGAGAATCTCTTATAAGGTATAATAGTGCTAGATGAGTATTGTTAATTCTTTTTATTTAACAACAAAAACGACGTGTTTTTGATAAATAATTCCTCTTCTGCGGAGTCAAACACATTTAAAACAAGAAATAAATGTTTATTTAAAATTCAACAATTCACTAAATGAATGAATGAATTTCAGGTCGGAACCAACGCCTTTTGCCAATTGTGGAAAGAGTGGCGCAAAGTTTTATCAGTCGTATGATAAGCTTTTCCTCATTAAGACGTTGACAAGCGAAGAGGTGGAGCAGATGCATGCACTTTTGAAGCAGTACCACCCGGTAAGAAATTACAATTTCTTGGTTCGATTTCGTTGTAGACAAAAAATAGGTTAGGATTTGTTTGTTGTTTTATATCACGTATCTCAATTGCAGTACATAGTAGAGAGGCATGGGAAGACATTGCTGCCACAATACCTTGGAATGTACCGATTGACTGTCGATGGCGTGGAGCATTATATGGCTATTACTCGGAATGTTTTCAGCAATCATCTCAAAATCCATAGGTATGTAATATAATACATGTATGTGTTTAATAACAACACAGGTATTTTCAGACACGCCACGTAGTCAGGTAGCCAGTATCAGTTTTACGGAACGAGAATGTGGAAAGAATAATAATGCTGCGATACTAAAATAAAACATGGGAGCATGATTCATGATACGATGCATGATCATATTTTGGGATTGTTGTAGGAAGTACGATTTGAAAGGTTCTACTGTTGACCGGGAAGCCTCTGATAAGGAGAAAGGGAAAGACTTACCAACTCTAAAGGATAACGATTTTCTCAAAGACGGTGGTCGTATTTACATTGGAGAGGAAGCCAAAGAGAAACTTATGGAAACTCTAAATGCAGATATTGGTGTAAGTTCTGAATTCATGGACTATGTAGCCAACTTTCCAGAGTTATTTTTGGGAATCATACATAAATTATTTATTTGTGTGTTGTGTTCTGCCCTGCCCTCACTGGTGACTGCAGTAGTATGTATGGGCTTTTATGTAATAGCTCATGGTGCAATTTTCTATGTTTCAGTTTCTAACCAAATTGCATCTCATGGACTACTCTTTACTTCTTGGAGTCCACGACTGTGAGAAAGCAGAACAAGAAGAAAGAGATAAACCTGACTCACAGGTAGGTGTCCTATTCCCCAGTGTGAAATTTGTCTGTCTGTCTAGCTCCAAGCGTGCGTTTATGGCGCTGTTTAGTACATACATAGGAATTCTGATTTTCATGAATCCTTGCCTAGGAAAACTTAAATTCGCAATAAGTACGCTAGTATAGCTTCATATAAATTTGTAACTGTCTCGTTTTTCACCAAGCTTTTTTGTAAGCTGTGTTTGTGTGTAAATTGTGGATTCATTATATTCCGTGGTCAGACAGGAAGATTTATGTGGATCCATGTAAACAATTATTTTATTGCCGTTAGGATGAAAATGGGTTGGAGGAAGAGGAAGAATCTGATGAAGCCAATTGTCCTGGGCAAGGAGTTGTGCCTACGCCACCTGAATCACCGTCTCCAGGATTTCATGGAGAGTTTGAGTATGATGGTCGAATCATTCCAGACATTGATATTTATGCTATCCCCTCTCACGCCAGTAAGAAACTACTCGTACCGTAAAACTACTCTAACCAAATTGCATACAAGTGTTGTGCTGTTTCGTTAAAAAATGTTTTCCAATTTTCTCAGGTGCTCCACGAAAAGAAATTTATTTCCTAGCTGTGATTGATGTTCTTACTCATTACGGAGTAAAGAAACAGGCTGCAAAAGCAGCCAAAACCGTCAAGTATGGTAGTAACGTTGAGGGAATTTCCACGTGTGAACCAGATCAGTACGCAAAACGGTTCATAGAATTCATCCAGAAAGCAATTGAATAGTCAACTATCTCAGTCGTCAATCAGTCAGTCAGAATCATAATCTTGTTCTTGACTCTTGATGCATTTTAAAAATTATGATATATACCTATAATTTAGATTTACATCAATGATACTGAATGAATATCAAACAAGTTTTTCATGCAAGAACAATTTATCCTTTTAGTTTTGTAAGATACATTATGTTAATGTCACTTATCATTTAATGAAGTCACATTAAGTGCATGTGTGAATTAATTGTGCAACGACTTTTTATTATCTATATGGCATCATATTAATTTAATTTCTGAATATTAAACTCCTATATAAATGAGTATTCTGGTATCAGAGAATATTTTTTCGATTGTATTTAACTGCGAAAGGAAACTTTATTTTGAAGAAAATGGCAGTACGGCTTGCAGTCCGTTGAGGTTTATGGTTTGTCCAACAAAAACACTTAAATAATTCTGAGTGTTTTTACCCCAGTCAGAATCCCAAAATGGTGGATTTTATTGCACAAAATTATACTGATAGAAAAAGTGAGTAGATGGGTCTCGGTTGAGGTGCTTTCTCTGACGAACAAAAACTCTGCTCTTCATAGACTATAAAATGAGAGTCAGTTAGCAATACTTGATAATATTTCATGAGAAAACGTTGAGAAATGTGGGCTAATTGCTATCATTTCTTCAATATATGAACCAACTGTATAGGCTAGAACTTTAATATATATCATCAACAATCTGAAAAGGTATGTGACTTGCTAAGTTTCTAGATGATTTGTAAAAGTAGAGAAAGTCAAAACAAAACTGTAATACTTTACTACGTTACATTCTTAATTATTACGTACATCATTTTTGATTACCTCTGTCTATTTACATTAGACGACCCAAGAAATCATCGCTTGCCTCAAACTGAACCATTGAATACGTCGTTACTGAAGTTGTGGATTTTAGAACAAGATACACTTTATAATATATATCTACTTATAGATAAAATCATTATACATGATTACATACATTGCTGTTGAAAAGTAAATTAGGTTGACAGATAATTAAACGGTTTTCTCTATTTCAAATAAAAATAATAATAATAGCGTACACAAATGAATGGTATAGGAAAGAACGATTATATGATTCTGCCGAAATGCTCATATTTCGTATTAAGATTGGCAACTAACTGGAGAAAGTTTTATAATTTAATATCATTGAATCATCGTGATAAACTTTTTGTATCACGATGCGCTTAATGATATCTATAAATTGTACACATGCAATTAAGAAGACGTTACAAAAGGCTCTTAATGTAATGTTAAGAAACTAATTCGGCAGACGGATATATTTATGATACTGACGTGTATCTTAGAAGGGTATTGTTGTATGTTTCTGTACGTTTAAAGAAATGATCGGTCTTTTACTAGTTGCATGTTGCATCGTTTAAATACAGATGAGGAATCGACAAAAATGTGGGAAAGAATGTGTTAGTGATTATTATAATATATCAACAACAATTTATTATTACTATTAAGATAATGGCTTGCTAAATACTTGCTGACTGTGTGTACCCTATTATCACCTATTTACGCAACTATCTGTGTATACCGCATAACAAACAAAAACACCTCTACCATTACACACCACCACACACAGCTATAAAAGTCTGTGAATGGAACGGTTAGTTTAAAGGCTAAATCTATAATTGTTGTAAGCATAATATCGTGCTCGTTTTAGTATTTTTTCTGTCATGTACCATTCATCATCACATCATTACTGCTAACATTGTTGTAATTTAGTAGCATAAAGTTGTATTGCTCGGTTTCAGTCATTATTTCAATTTCAGCTTGTGTATGTATATCAAGTAAGTAAACTACAAATGAAAGTTGCAACACTGAATTTGCAATTACCCCATTGTTCTCAATTTCGATCTTGCCTCATGCACAAAATACCTAAGTACATCATATCGAATTTTGTGTTTTACTGTTGTATTGTATAGGTATGTATTGTATAACTTTAAAAAATCATTTGTGAATCCGTTGTATGCGAAGAAGACGGCTTAAAAGAAAAAAACAAGAAATGCAGTTAGAAGGGATAATATTGAATACTATCGATCGATACCAATGGATGATGAGGAACCCTTAACTTAAAGAATATCCTGTAATATTTTTATTTGTGGTAGTGCAGTGGAGCTTTATTTATGTGAATTTCGTGCTATACATTTATAAATTAAAAGGAAAACCGTTCCACGAGAAGCGGGTGGTAAGAATAGGATGATCTATTAAGTTGGTCACCTTGATAATATATATGTGTATCGATAAGTACGTTCTTCTTACTAAAATATATCCTTTTATCTACGAGTTTACGTCTTGTTTTATGTGAAAAAGAAAAATAAAAAGCGAGAAAATTCCGTCAAGGTCGAAAATCTCTTTACTTTTCGAACATACTGTTTTGAATCATAATCATAACAAGCACATGGATAATCCGAAGGAATCTTTCGTACAAAACCACACTACAGTACATAATTAATTGGTGCTATATTTCTTTTCTACTTGCGTATAAATTAGCATATATTATTATTATTTGTTACTACCAAATACTAAGATTTCACTGCTGCTTGTATTTCATCACTTTTATGCGTGCCATCACAAAATGGTCGATTGTTGGTTTGCTTACAGTTACAAAATACGTATTCTTTAGTTTCAGGAGCAATAAACCTCAACGGTATCATTTTAATCCTATAATGGTGATTTTTGTGGGTAGAATCGCAAAAAGGCTATAGATAAAAGACAACATTTATTGTCAAATTTCATCTTCGTAAGAATTTCATAAGCTAAAGTGTGCCAAAGTTATTTCTGAAACATTATATACAATTAAATTATTTCAAATACCTGCGATTTACTCCAGCCACACGCACACCACAAGTACGTTTTTCCTTTGATACACTTGAATGTGAAGGGCTTCTTATCGTAAATTTTCCCCTTTCCCTCCTGTTGTATTCCCGTTAATGCCGTTATATTCGTTGGAGCTTCGGGCTGCGCCTTTTTACTTGTTTTTGTCCTAATACTTGTGGTTGTAATTGCAGACACATACTGCAAATTTTCAAATAAACACCGTGAGCCCTGTAAGAAGTTAATTGATAATTTAAACTTAAACACGGAAATAAAATCAGCAACACAACAACAACACATATTCTAATTCTAAGTATGATCTCCTCACCTGTACTGGAATCAGTGACTTGGAGAAAGTCAGGTAGGCCAACTTTGATACATTCAGATTCATCTAAAGAAAAAACACACAACCAAACCAAAACCAACCTTAATCATTATATTCATTATACATATTTTCCGGTAGTAAACAATGAGTTACTAATTATTAATTTATACCTTTTACCTTAACTTCAAAACTCATATACAACGCCAAGTAAATCTATCTGGCAAAGTTACATACACCGAAAAACTTTATAACGGGGGGTCTGCTCTGGACACAAATAAATGCACAAATATTGCAACTTTTAAGGATCCGGTGAAGCTCCGTCCGTTCCCACTTCACTCCAGCGGAAAAAAAAGTCTTCTTTTAGTCAGCTGTGCGACTATTAGTGTACCTTCCTATTTTTTACCGTACTTTATAATAATTAATCAATCAATGGCCCGTGAAGTGATACAATACCTTAACTATCTGATCACAACTATCACAAGTCTGATTTCGGAGTTTCACGTGAAATGTTTTTAAAGCATGCAACGTGAGCAACAAAAACAATTTGGTACTTTTTAGCGGATGGTAAATATAAATCATGAGATGTAAACACCATAGCATAGCATGCATGCATGCATACACAGTGTTTTTACTCAAGCCGCTACTAATTTGTGCATCGTGACTTCGTGACATGTGCTCCTGCTCCATTCCATGCATTTCCATAATATATTTTTATTCCATTGCATTGTATACATAATAGTGGTTGCTCCATGTTCGTTTCATACTTCCATACGCACGCATGCAAACTAAACAGCTTTTTTATTATGACAGTTTTAATTTTATTCAGTTACAGTTACAGTTTTTGTTCTTTCCAATTCCAAGTTCCAAGCACAACATCGCAGTGATGATTTTATTGTATTCATTCACTCATTCATTTTTCATGAATAATGACGTGTAGTGGTAAATAGGTAGTTGTGTATTGTGTTGTGACATGCATTTTATTTATGCATATAGGTAGGTAGGTATAATATATGCATGTTTGCAGTGGTTTTCAGAAGTTTAAATAGTTAGTTGAGAAAATTGAAAATTGATTCGGTATTCAGTACTTACATATCATGTAACATTGATGTTCTATTATACACCTACGCTTGGAGAAAGCTCAGAATCTCTGAAATATTTTGATAACGGCGTGTGGAAGATGGAATCGAAATTGCAAATTGAATCGAATTGGCTAATATGACATGTACGTAATTATGTATAAAATCCAGTCCAATCCAGCTCATATTAACCCAGTCCAAGTGCCGTTCGTTCGATTGGCATTGGTTGGCATTTTGCATGTTGAACTTTAATAATCTAATATTCCCTTCGTAAAGATTACCACAAGGACAAAAATCTCCAATTTTTTTTTAAATTGCTGCATGGCATGATTTCCATCCAGTCCGGATTGCATAATAAATAGTAATAATAATAATAAATACTATGCATTACTCCTTGGACTGTGGAGCCTCGTTCATTACATAAATGACTTATTTTTAAATTACAGAACGCTAATCTTATCTTGGATGTAGCAGCGATGTTATTTGGGTTTTTAATTTTTATCACCACTGCTTAAGAACTAGTACTACTTTATATAAACTTCTTCTTGCTCAATCCTCATTTGGCATTTGAGATTTACCTTTCATTAGTCGACAAAGTGCCGAGTGCCGTGCCGGTATACTTAAATCTAGACTTGCTAGCTAATAAAGTAAGGTAATAAAAAAATAATGTCAAGCTGTCAATGGGATTCGGGTGGGTGGCATATCGATATCACTCAAATATCTCCCCGATATTACATTCATGTTCTCACTCAAAATGAATTGCAATCGCAGTCACACCACTGCACTACTGTGTCAGTTGTCTAACCCCTCCTAACCAGTTACATTGAACGAGAATATGAATGGTAGGTAGTATACATATAGTTAGGGTCTTTAGTAAAGGAAAGTATTTATATTTATGCATAAAAATTAACATTATTCTGTCTCATCGTCAGAGCGTCAGGCACAGGCATCTTATTCAGCTTTCAGCTACAAGATTTCATGAATAAAGCATACACTACAAACAACCACCTTATCATGCGTATGCGTATGAATGTAAACCACAGTGTGGATCTGATTGAATGACGAAGACGAACCACATATACACAAATGCAAAGTTCATACCTTAATAGTCTACTAGGTCTAGTGGTCTAGTCGCAGGTTTACAGACATACATTACATACATGATGTGATTGCAATCCTCTACGATTCACAGATTTTTTTAATACATGCAACGACAAATGCCTTTTGCCCAGCTGTCTAAAGTCTAATATTGAAGTCATCTCAAGAACACTGGTTTCTACTTCTTCTCCACAACATATCACAACAGGAAAATTTTACTACTAAAAACGAGTATCTATGAGTCTGTTATCTACAGCGTTTCGATAGTTTGTCCTTCATCAAGATTACCTAATGCGCTTTCTACTTGTGCATTAAAAAGAAATCAGAGAGGAGCCAAGGAGTACATATACACAACACAGCAGGTACAAAAAAAATAAAAAATAATATAGGTATACAAACATCGAGCATGCATAACTACATCTATGCATCCATACCACATAGTGCATTCATTTTCAGACAGCGTCATAATACCATACCGTCTTGACAATTGTCTGCCGTGAAGTTTTCGCTTAATAATAATTTTCGCTCGTGAAAGTTATATTGTTCTCGTTCCTGAAAGCAATATTGTAATTTTCATTATTATTACCACCAATTTAATCAGTCGTCCTCGAGCCAAATTCATTAACTGCACATTCCCGTCTGTCTGTACCTGGACACCTAGCATTCCCCTTTCCATTTCCAGTTAACATTTTATTCGGTAAAGGCTCGCTATCATTTAGGAAAGACACATGTGGAAATTATTGGGAACCGTCGTCTCGCGGGGCATTGCCAATCGTAGCGTTTATGCGAGTAGTAGTACCACTCTTGCAAGGAACTTTGGTAAGGAATTTTTGGTAACGTGTGCGACATAGTTTCGCCATGTTACTTCCACAATCAATATATATACTAACGTATCAATGTGTACTAAAGTTGATCATTTCATCGCATATCTCAAAAAAACAACCGTAGGTACAACCGTACAACCAATAGCTTTGTGCATTGCATAATATCTGGTAAAATTCTGAAGGCAGAATAATTGCGAAACTTGCAGTTGCAACTCGAATGTTTGCATTTAAATTGAGCATCCTCCCAGGACATTAGCAGGGATGCATTCTACAACTGAGTTTGCTATTTTGCAGCGTTCCTTTCTGAGGAGTATGCTCATAATCTTTGGTGTTTTAAACTCCAGTATAATTTGTGAGCCACAAAATTCGTCCGCAAGGGATACTAAAGCTACAACCGATTTGTCTGAAACCGGCCATGCAATGCCGTTCCCAGGTGGGGAGAAACTTGGAATATCTGGTTACTACTGGTTCATAGTATTGTGTTTGACAGATTTGCAGTCGTACCACAGTCTGTTCTCGATCAGCATACCATATCGCCATCGGTCTTCTCATAACGACTTGCTACACAGCAAGCAAAATAATCAGGTTCACTTTTCTAACCTTTTCATTTTGCAGCGCTCCGCTATATTTTATATTACCTATGTACTCTTCTGGCCTTGCTGTCTGTCGGTTACCTAAATGCAACATTATCACACCACACAGTGCTCATCCACGATATATAATATTATGCAGGTATATAAGAATTATGTACGTCAGTGCGTTGACTCTTCATTAAGATATTTTTGAGCTTTGGTAATCTCATTCATTCGTGCTTCGTAATGAGTCTCACAAATTTATTATCCAAGCGATATGTGTTTACTATAAGACCAAAAAGTGGTTTGCTTAGATTTAGATAGGAATAAACACTAATGGAAATTTATATAGGAATATAGCATCTTATGTATTGGCCAATCATTCAATTGAATGTCATCATTGAATTTAAGAAGATTCTATCGAAGCGTCATACGCATAAAGGATCACATACCGCATATTAATATCATGGAATACATGCAAGATGTAGTAATAGTTATTCTTGACGTGGAATACGACGGGGGCTGGAAATGGAAAACATAATAATTTTGCGACATACTATTGTCATAATACAGACACATGGCGAATGAGTCAACATGTTTGTAAGGTTCCACGTTTGATTTACCGTACCTGCTCTACATTTCATCAGCGTAGTTTTCCATTCAAATAGATGGATTTGTCTACATCGTACGATATTCACTACTATAAAAATCGGTTTCATCCAACGTTCATCATTTAGTAATTGTGCCACCCTCATCAAAATTACTGCGACTTTTACTCTTTCAGTTAGTTCAGCCAAACCTGCAGTGGATCATAGTCGTATCGACGAGATTGACAAAATGAGCCATCAAGTAAACGGCCTGTCGGGCTTGCTTGTCCCTCCAAGCTCGCTCAAAGCACCGATGAACGTTCCCGAAAAGACCCTTTTCGGCCCTGGCCCAACCAATATATCACCCCGAGTTGCGAAAGCATGTGGGCTCCAAGTTTTGGGCCATATGCACTCGGAATTTTTTCAGGTGAGACTAAAAGGAAATTTAGGAAAATGAGTAACTCCTATTATTGTCAAAACATAGTCATAGGTTTTTATCATGCCGCAAGTAAATAAATAAATTTGTTCTAACCTGATCTATAGATTATGGATGAAATCAAAGATGGGATGAGGTACATGTTCCAAACTAGCAGCCCATGGACGTTGGCCATATCAGGACCTGGTCATTTGGGAATGGAAGCAGTTCTCGTGAATCTTCTAGAACCTGGCGACACCGTGCTTATTGGCGTCAACGTGAGTCTCACTTCCCGATAATAAATCTATTACGTAATTAGACATCTTATAAACAATGTCTAAGGAAGAGGGAACGCACCACCACCTAAAAATGCACACATTTCACAGTCATTTATCATCTCATGATTTCGTGGGAATGGTGTTTACCACAAAATATCACGAATCAAATTTTTTACACTCATCATGTTCCTGTTTCAGGGCCTTTGGGGCAAACGAGCTCAAGATCTTGCCATTCGTATAGGTAATAAAATGTTTCTTTAGTCTTTCCTTGAAAAATCTCATACAATATACATATATACTAATCTAGTGACCACGTAACCTGTCATCTAATCCTTTCACTTATTCTTAGTAATCCCTCGAATATATTATTGAATTAGTTCACCATTTCACGACACGAAATTTTCAGTATTGCTCATTGATATTACAAGTCGGAATACCCAAAAGATCATATACCTGACAGTTTTTTTCTTTCCACTCGCCTTTTTGCTTAATCGCTTTTCCATGAATGCATCATACAACTAAAGTGCGCCGCGTGCATGTTTTATGTGCTTTTTAATCGTCATCGTTTTCATATACTCTCCACATCCCAACCTTTTCTGAATGTAATAAAAATGCCTCTGGGGCTAAAGGTTGACTTGCTTCTGTTTCCAATCTCAATCTCTCTCTAGAACTCCATGACTTTGTTCAGGAATGCACGCAATAATTTTTTTCTTCTTCTTCTACTTTTTGAACTCTTTTTACCCTTCCCTCTTGCATACTCAGCTGTAAACCATTTTGGATATTTTGAGTGGGTGTGAAGAAAACGGGTAATGGATTTAAATGAGATTTTTTACGAGACTTCATGCAAATTTTTGTTTTAGGAGCTTCTCCGATAGCGCTTGAACAAGAACTGGGGAAAAGTTTCTCTCTCGAGGAGATCCAAGAAGGATTAATCAAACACAAACCCAAGGTCCTTTTTCTCGTTCACTCGGAGTCGTCAACGGGAGTGATGCAACCTCTCGCTGGCGTAGGCGAATTATGCAGACAGTAAGCTAAGCTACTAAACTAATTAACATGTATTGGTATTTGGTATGCGGACTGTGAGGAGAGAGGTGAGAGAGAGGGAGAGTCAGGGTAGAAAAGATGCGTCGTACATTGGTACGCACTACTTTGTTCATTTCTACTTCTGCTGAAAAGCAGATTATGATGAGGATGTTGCAAAAAAAAGAGTAATGGATTCTGAGAAGGAAAAAATATCATTTGTTTTATGTCTCGCTTTTTTCTCACTTTGATGACAAAAGGCACAACTGTCTCCTCGCAGTGGACACTGTAGCCTCGCTCGGCGGCGTGCCATTCTTTATGGATGAATGGAAGGTGGATGCTGTCTATACCGGTTCTCAGAAGGTGATCGGAGCTCCACCCGGCGTTGCACCGATTTCCTTTGGCCCCAGAGCTATGTAAGATATAATATAATACATGTTAGTCATGGCTGGGTGTGCTATTCAGAATTTCTGGTGCGTCGGTTTTCTCGATTCATTTCATTTTCGTGAGTAAATGAGGAGTAATAAAATGCATGTGTCAAACTCATTGTATGCCTATATAGTGAGGTAATCAAAACACGTCAGAGCCCCATCAAATCCTACCTGTTGGACATGAATCAGCTTACAATCCAGTGGCAATGCAATGACCCATCCATTCCCCGCATTTATCATCACACTCCTCCGGTGAATCTCTTTTTCGCTTTAAGAGAAGCTTTAGCGGAAATTGCGGAAGAGGGTCTGGAAAATGTTTGGAAAAGACATGCTGAAGCTTCTAGCCGGTTACATGCAGGAATCCAGTCGCTTGGCTTGAAGCTGTTTGTTCAAAACGCGAAGGAACGTCTTCCAACAGTGACTACTATCCAAGTGCCGGAGGGGATTGACTGGAAACATGTTACTCAGTATGCCATGGACAAGTAAGAGCTCAGAAAAACATCCGGCATTCTGTAGAAATTTGTTTAAATGCATGCATACCTTTGTAAGACCCTGATTTTCTATAAGGAAATCATTTTCCCCCAAAAAGTAATATAATTATATTGGAATATTACCCATTATGATATTAAGACAATTTAGCTAAAGGCAGGAATCAGGAATACACTGGAAATCGCATGATATCATAATATAGCTAGGCAGCAGTTGTCTGGTTTTATATGAAAATATAATTATCATTTTAGGTATAAGATGGAAATTGCTGGCGGCCTCGGACCCACAGTCGGCAAAGTGTTTCGGATAGGAGTTCTCGGTATTAATGCGTCCCCTGCGAAGGTACGTTTGCTCAGTTAATTTACAGGAATTATATTATATTATATTAAATAAAAAAATGGGAAAATGCACGGAATCCCTATCATATATATACCCTTTACTTTTAGGTTGATCGCGTGCTCCAAGCGCTAAAAGAAGGTCTGGAATTCGCTAAATTACATGGCCGCCTCTAATTGCGATTTTAGACTTGGTCTGAAAATATTATTGATAAAATATTAAAAAGTTGTGTGAGATTAAATATACGCATGTGGTAATAATTATCTTGGAAAAGATTTGAAAAA
>JAANSN010004641.1:0-14485 GCA_036850665.1 Dicranocentrus wangi | reverse complement strand
TATACTTTTTTTCGAAATCACGCTTTGCCTCTTTGAATACTGCTTCGAAATATCCTTGGACACTGGATGAGTGATTGATGGAAAACGCGAGCAAAAGAGGGGAGGCGCCGCATCACATCTCACTCATCACATCTCCAATTTTATATATTGCTTCGGAAGGCTGAAAAATGGATTTTTGTTAGCAACAAATTTGATTTGATGCTTATCAGGAAAAATGTCAGAAAGGGATCAGCGATCAAACTTACTTGTCCCTGCAATGCATGCATGCAACAATGGATAAAATGTCCGCCCAAAACTTCCAAAAGCATTTCAAACCCATCCATTTTTAGTCACAATGGACCTACATGGATCACCACCATAAGCTCACGTGGTGGTACTAGTATTATTAACCTGGGATTCCCAAGGTCGGGTCCAGCTCAGTTTTGCCAAAAATAAGAACCCTCTCCAAGAATGAACTTGATGAACCTTACTCAATTGATGATGATAGAAAGTTCATTTTTCAATGAAATGCCTCAAATGCCTGCAATATTATGCTCGTACAAGGATACATTCCCCAATAAAATCCACTCATCATCTCATCATTGCAGATGTCCAATCCGATATTTGAGAACAATGTCGAGGTATGAGTGACAGACATATAGATAGTGCGAGCAAACGAAGCTGTGGACTCACGTCTTCCTCCTATTCCGTCTGAATGCTGAAATTGATATTCCAATCAAATTAAGTAATACTACCCGAAATTCTTATCGGGACATCAATATTATGTCATGAAAGAATCAAGGATCATCAAAGTTGTCCCTGGTGGAGCAATCCATCCATATACACAGTAAAATGCGTGTTCTCAATAAAGTAGAAGTCTTTTGCATAAATAGGGAATGCCTTGATCCATATTCTCCCAGTCCAACCCGGCGCATGCATCATCCCTAGTCCACGCTCTCACTTTAGTCGCTTTCTTTCTGCTACCAGTAGTTTGCTGATTTTTTTTCCTGGAAATCTTTTCTGGTTGGATAATATATATATATATATATAGTCATGCCTTCCATAATGCAGATTGCCTTCCTTCTGGGAGCGGTGGTATTGTTTGCCGCGTCTTCTGGTGCTCAAAAATGCGACGTTTCAGGAGTTCCTGCTGTTGCTGACTTGGATATTAACAGATTTGTAATTAGTTTAGTTTAACAATCAAATCTATCTACAGTCATCACGATAGCACAAACCATTCATATATTATGTAATACTTTCATTACTCAACGTGTCAATGTTTGTTTGTAGATTGGAAAGTATTGGTATCTCCAAGAGATCATTGTTCGGAACGCCAGTGAGCTCGAGAATAGCACAGTCAGTTGCTTCAGGCAGACCGCGACCCACTCCGCCATGGGACACTACGACATTACTGACCAGTGAGTAAAGTTTTGTTGGCACTCTTACTACTTATTTGACTTAAACTTGATGAAATGGGAAAAAATGGGGTTATTGTATGAAATTAATGAATTAATTTTAATGTTTCCAGATGGACGAATACGACGACCGGAGAGGAGGATTTCCTTTATGGAATCATGGAATTAAATGAAGAGAATCCAGCCTCGTGGAACGTCATCTGGTTTCAATGTAAGTCCAAATCGTTCTCCGAAATTTAACTAGGATTTTTTTTACTTTGAGATTTTACTTTTTTTCCATTTTCCTTTCCATTAGCATTTTACACCGGAGTGTGGACTCATACTGATTATGACAATTATGCCATTCAATACTACTGCCCTGAGGACCTGCACTATCATCCCGAGAGCATGCTCCTCTGGACCAGAAGCCCCACTCCAGATCCCCTCATGCTTGACCTCCTCGAGATCATCGCGGAAGGCCAAGAAGGATTCTCCAAGGAGAATGCAATCAAGATTGATAACTCAATGTGCTAATAATACTTAATTATAATTACTCACTCTGTACAATATTGAAAATTATATTGAAAATAATACAATTATCATTATGGCATTGTCATATATTTATCAGCAGCCGCTCAACTTGTCAATCCTTGAAACCATCATGACAAGTTAATTAATAAATTATCGCATGTAATACCCAGATCCCCAGGAGTGTTATCACCATTTTTATTATTTATTCGATATTGGGTAGTGTGCACGTGATGCGATACTAATGACCAAGGTAGAGAATTTAATTTAACTTTTAATTTTTATTCTGGATGTTGACAGTGCTGACGACATTACGATTTATTGGCTTCCCTTATCATGATTTCTCCCATCATGGGCACACGCCACCACCCACCTGCGTGTTTTTTTATAAATAAAATTTCCCTCACTTGACAATGTGTTTTAGTTAGTTGTTGAGAGATCAAGGGCAAACTATATCTCCAGTTGCCTGCCATTTCCATTCCATCTTCCATCCAACCTACCTCTACCCTTGTAGCATTGTATTGCCATATTTGTTGTCTGTCTGGAGGGATAAAATATTATTGTTTTTCAATCATGAACTCCTCCCTGGCTCCATCCCTAAAGCTCAGTTTTCTTATTGTGCTGGGAGGAGTGATGGTGGTTAGCCTTGCCGAGGCTCAGACTCAAAGCTGTAACGTAACCAGCCTTCCTGTTCCTTCTCCAAGCTTTGATATATTCAATTTTGTAAGATTAATAAATAGTCTTAATCTGTTTAACAATGATAACAAATTAACCAATGCTGACATGAGATCATCATCATCATCATCATTACGACTCCAGTTAAAAGTTTCGGATATACTTATGTTTTAGACCGCAGAACCCTGGCATCTCCAAAAAATCATTGTTCGAAACGGGGAGGAGCTGGTGAAGGAGCCCACACAGAGATGCTACAGACTAATCGGCTCGTATACCGGGAGCGTGGAGGATTACTACACTGTTAATGACCAGTGCGTATACAACATCTCCAAAAACCAACAAAAAAAGTAAATTATGAAATTTTAATGGGCAGATGGGTTTCAATAATCATTGCAGGTGGACAAATCTGGAAACAGGACAGAGTGAGACCCATTTTGGAATGATTGATTTTATCGGAACTGATGCCGTTTGGCTTGTTTACCGGTTCCAGAGTAAGTCACAGCCGCACCACAATAAAACCCCGCGCCACGTCGCGTCGTCATTTATTCCTCATAAATACAGATTATTGACACCATTTTAATAACTGCGTTTTATTTGACATTTTATTTTATTTCTTCATCTTTTTACTTATTGAAACAGCTTTTTATACTGGCGTATGGACTCACACGGACAATGAGAATTATGCGGTGCAGGTCTACTGCCCGGAAGACAAGCCGCATCATCCCGCCAGCATGCTCATCTTCACACGAGATCCCACTCCGGATCCCCTCCTCCTCCGCCTGCTCGATGCAGTCGCGGAAGGGGAAGGCTACTCCCCCAAGGAGTACGGGATTAAAATTAACAACGCGGATTGTGTGTGGCCAGAAAACTAGACGATTGCAAAAATTCGAAATTAAAGTTTAGCGAAATTTTCATAAACCAAAAACAATTATATGATAAAATAAAATGCCATTGACAAAGCGAAGCAAAGTACTTTAGTGACCTTCCTCACGTTTTTAGCCCGATATTGAAATTGAAATGATATGATACCCTGATCCACCTCAACATGCAAAGCAATGTACGCATCCTTTCCTATTTTTGGCACATGACTACATCACATAATATCACATAAATGTACTCGTACTCACTACTCTAATGAAAGTGGAGATGTACTGCTCGTCGTGTCGTGACCATCAGCCTCATCTCTTCTGCACTTGATCCATTTATTTATTTTTTTTTTGTTGGCTTTGCGTTTCAGTTCTGAACTTTTTTTTACTTCGCAGAACATGAGTGAGATAGCTCGGGAAAAATGTTTCGTCAATCCTCCTTCCCCACATCGCACACACATACACACACCAGCCTTGGTTAGTGCTCGTATTTTCTTCATCTCTTGAGAAAAAGAATGGAATGAGAGCCAACTCTGGTGCAATATGTATACGAAGCTGCACGGGAAAATGGGATTTATTTCGGGAACAAAATATTTTCCTCTCTCTCTCTCTCTCTCATGCTTGTTGCTTGCTTGTGTTGTAGAAAGCCAAAACAGAAATCATGGAGCTCTCTCCTGCGCTCAATCGCCTTAACTGCATTATTAAGCATGTTTTCATGAGAGCTGTGAGCTGATTTCACTAAAATATCACCTCACAACAAACACGAGTTTTTTTTTATCAAAAGTGGTGATCGGGTGGTCTAGTGAAGGATTTCTTCGAGAAAAATAGGAATACTTAAGCCGCATAAAATATATATTTTCCACACTGCACTAAATGGTAAGTTTGATGGACAACCTTAAATTTTAAAAAGAATTATACATACTTTAATTACTAATTAACCTTTGTTTCCGCACAAGAATTCCCACATTCCGATATGGATTTCAGTTGTTGCTTCCGCAGCCCAGGGAAGCTATTACAGCACAATATCAAATGCAACTGAGCAGGTATATGTATTTTGAGAGAAAGGATTGATTGGACATTTCTCCTTATGGTTGCTTTTATTTCTGCTATTTTCACAACTCTCTTTTTTCTCTTGTTCTCAATTCCATAGTCCATGATTAGGTTGATGCTGCTGGAAGCAAATAATGCAACGACCATTCCCACGGTTGATGAGTCTCTTTTCGTGGAGATGGTCACAAAGAGTGACTTATTTGGCGTGGGATTAGGATTTTGTCTCAGTTGGCCTATTGCCAACACGATGGGAAGGTAATAATGTCAATTTGCAGGTTTATTTTCTGCATTTATTCTGCATATTTATGTAATTATTTGTAGGAGGGGAGGTCTCCTCTGGAGCAATCTACTTCCACTCTTTGGACTCCTCTTTGGATGGACCGGCAAATTCCTTTGGAGTACCTTCCAACTTGCACTTTTCTCAGCGTCTCGTACATGCTCCGGGGCTCACATCGGACTCCCCCTAGGTCTTCACCTCCTCTACATTTTCGAAGTGTACTCCACGGAGCGGCGGAGGGGGAGGAGGAGGAGTAGGGCGGCGTCTGCCGTTGTTTCCTATTTTGTCGTCAGTGTTGTGACATGCTGCATGTGCTTGAGACTGCTTCGTCCACTCGCCCACCACTTTGAGGAAAAAGAGATTGATGATGATGATGCGCCGTGGCTCCTTAGCTATGCTCTGATCCCAGCAGGGATTCAAATGGGAGTACTACTTTGCTCTGTGGAACCTGTGCCGGGGGGTGGTGGTGGTGGTGATTTGCATGAAGGAGTGGTGGTGAGAGTGCCAAAGAAGGTTACTTTTCTCCTGGTCCTCATTTCCCTAGCTTTTGCTGGATTTAGTGGTCCATATCACGCCCATCGGTACAGTTAAATAATATGGCCATTATGATTCTTACTTATAAAATAGTCGTCCCCTGTCAATTCAATAATATTTTTCTCCGTTCTCTAATTATTATTTTCAGCTCCCTCTCCAGCATCCTCGAAGAAAGTCCCACTTTTCCGCAGTTGGACTCGTCGGTCCAGAGCCTGAGTCCAGGTTTCAATGTATTCGCCCTCCTGCTTCTTCTCTGGCTGACCACCACTCAACTCACTCCCGTCCGCACCCTCATGTTTGGAAACTTTGCCGGCCTGTTTGTTTCCGCCCTGTTGAGAGTCCTGGTGGTCCTTGTCGCCCTATTTTTCGACCCTCGGCTGGAGGCCAGATTCTGGAGCGCGGTGGCCTGGACGGTGTACAGTCTCGACAAGCTCAGTGGTCCAGCTGCAGTCACCCTCATCGTCCTCCTGCTAATTCTACTAATGGAGTTGGGGGGTCAGCAGCAGCGGGGGAAGAGAATGGCGGAGAGCCTGATCCGCCCATTCATCCTCTGTTTCTGTATCCTCCTGGTTGGAGGCTTGATCCTCCATTTCACTGGCATTCTGGAAGGACTAGTGAGCCAATTGACGACCAGACTTTCGGCGGACGCCTCCCCATTTTCTTTATTCCTGGCGTCGAGTGCCGCACTAGCTCTGAATATTGGGTTGAGCTTTGGGGTGACCCATGTGTGGAGCTGGTTGGAGGAGGAGGAGGATGATGGAGCTTCAAGCGGTCGCCGCAGCAATCATAATCCCAGTCCCAGCCAACTAGTCAAATATGAATCGTTCGTCCATTAATTTACGGATTTTTAAATATGATATTATATAATAATATAGTTTTGGTGGTTGTTGCTCAAAATTGTCAGCCTATAACCTATTCTTTAGCGTAGAAGTGTTGAGAGACGGGCCGTGATCCATGTTTTGGACGATAGGATTACATAAAAATAAACAGTTTTTCGTATATAATATAATATCTCTCTTGCCTCATCTCCGACGGAGACCATTTCGATACCCTAATCCCTCTATTTCTGGAGAATAGGCAAATGTTAAAGGGTTCACAGGGGAGTGTGCCTATGGAAGTGGTTTCGTTTCGGGGAAGTGAGGTTTGTGGTTTATTTTCACCCAGTTCTAAAAAAAGAGTGTGACTTGTCCCTTTTTTGGTTTCTTTAAGTCTTCTGAGAACCTTCTCCTCTCTCAACGAGCAATGCAACCCTGCTTTAGTAGGATGACTGAGGACTAAAATGCCGAACCCAGACCAGAGTCCGGCTCAAAAAATAAAACATGAAGTCAAAGTGCATTATTTAGTTTATCGTAATCCCTTATAAAAGGGTAGCCCAGGAGAGGTCAACTTGTTTCCATTTAGGCGGGAAGTTAATCATGTTCTCACGGACTCAACGACCCATGTAGTCTTGTCTTACTTCCATACTCTTTCCAAGCATCATCAGAGTCCCGTCCGCGTCCCCCCGCAATCCAATATTTTCCAAGCCAAGGCGAAGGTTAGGTTTTCGGCTCGACATGGTTTCTTATAAAAGCAGTGTCGCCACTAGGGATTTAAAAAGGTGCTATGCGGAGCACAACAACACCAGGACCCATCAAAACCACGCCGGACCCCCTATCTAATTTTAGTCGCTTGACCCGAATCCAGCGATTTCTCCCGACCCAACAGCCCAACACCCTTTAAGTACCTTTTAGTTCACCGGCCCCGAAACTAGCAAAGTGACTCGACAAGCTTTTTTGTAGTAGTCTCCACTCCTGACCTGCCACCTTATCAGGAATTTCCAAAATTCTCCGTTTATAGGAGTAGCGTAACGAGATTAATACTACATGGGTAATTTGTAGTGTAGATTTCAAACATGCAGGCTAACTGACCCTGACCCGAGAATTTTGGAAATTCCTGATAAGGTGTCGGGTCAGGAGTGGAGACTACTACAAAAAAGCTTGTCGAGTCACTTTGCTAGTTTCGGGGCCGGTGACAGGAGCTAAAAGGGTGTTGGGTCGGGAGAGATCGCTGGATTCGGGTCAAGCGACTAAAATTAGATAGGGGGTCGGGCGTGGTTTTGATGGGTCCTGGTGTTGTGCTCAGCACAGTGCGGCGACCCATATTATCATGGTCCCCATTCTCTGCTTGAAACGAAATATAAAATGTCAAAGCCGGATTCTCACAATCAGATGCTCTCAACATCTCACAAACCAAAAAAAAGTCCAAAAAGCTCATGTTGAACGGGAACAGAGGTAGTCGGAGGAGGGGGAATGCGAAAATAAAAAAAATCGAACTGAAAATGTTCTGAGGATTGTGCACAAACCATTTCCAGAAGATGTCTTTCATTCATACTTATTGAATTACTCTGATCGTGAGTTTCAAAGCTTTTGTTGACAATTAATACAGCCAATAATTCATTATGCATGTTATATGTAGGGACTTTGTCGCTAGTTCCGAATTCGGAAATGTAAATTTGGCTGCGGAAACTTTTTTTTAAACAATTTAAATTGATCGTGAGTTTCAAAGTTTTGTGTGTAGTTGGCAAATTATTTCAATATGCAAATACATGGTTTGGTGTTGGGCTCGTAGGCTCCGACGGAACACTAACTGGAGTCGTAGTAAATAAGTATAAACAGTTTATCGTCTAAATAAGCGGGGGTTTAGGGCATTTAATGTCATACCGCTCAAAATCATAATGACAATTTAGCTTCCTGCTGTAGGAAAGAGTAGTTGAAGCTAAATACTGTAAGTAGGTAGGAGGTGTTCATTCATTAAGCTCGGTAAAATGGGATGCTGCTGATGCATGGCAACCCAGAAGCTCCGGCTCACAATGCAAAAGGATTAGAGAGCCAAGTCAAATTGTACCACTCTTCAACTAAACCACACGCTCTCTATACTATTCCGTAGCAGAAGCAGGCAAGTGTTGTTTTTTTCAATCAAAAATAGCCCAGTCTCAATAGCAGCCCCTCTTAACTCTCACGCTCCCAACAAAAGGGTCGGGGCATGCGTATAAAAGGACTTGAGTGATGTATTTTTTTGCATCAGTTCCGAGACGGTGCTGTTCCTGCCCAGACAAAACCCTCCTCTGTTGTTGCTCCTCACTCCTCATATTTCACTCAACCCTTCTTACCTCTCCACCTTATTTCCAAAGGAAGACAAAGTCCTGGATTTTTCGGAGGGGACAAGACAGGAAGGATGATGATGAAGTTCACTCTCCTCTCCACTACCCTGTTCCAGCTTGGACTGCTGCTGTTCCTCCAGCTCCACCACCTAGCCTCCAGCCAGAGCAACTACGATTTTAATGACACGGTAAGAAAGTGGTGATGCTCCAGTTGTTAATATTATCGCAACTGTGTGGTTTGAGAGAGTTGTGGGAAGTGGGAACCCTTTTTTGGGATATATTTGGATAATGTAATGGTCATTATTTTTTTAAATATATATATTTACATTTATTTAATTGTCATACAGCCCTACGAATGCGTCCCTTGCAATCCAAATTCCGTGGGCGGGTGTAACGGCTCAAGCACAGCCTGCCAGACCGCATGCAGCGCCATGTTCAGCAAGGAGGAAAGCACGAGTAGGTATACGAATTACAACGTAGGCTGTTGTGCACGATCAGAACCCCTGGGTTACCACGTGTGCATTTGTTGCACGGAAGACGCAGCCTGCAGGCCTGTCTGTGGCGATCCAGATCCTACTAATCCTTCAGCCTTCACCGGTTGCGTGGTGGTGTATTATTATACTTCAAGCTTTTCCGGCTGGGGATATATTGTCAAAGAACCTTGTCCTGGGCAGTTGCGCAGGGGTAAAATATCGGAAATGTCGGAGTAGCAAAAACGAAGCCACAAGTTCAATTAACTCCTCCTCCTCGGCGTGTACTCATCTCAACTTTTTTATTTTATTTTTGGTATAATTCATCGGTTTTGTATTTGAACTCGACGTTGTTTTGTTTTGTTTGTTTGGCTCTACTTTAAAAACTAATTGGTTTGTACTCTCAAGTGCCAACTCGGTCATTTTTGTTTATTATTAAAAGTTTGTCTTCCTTTTAAATACTAAAGAATACGTTGTGCCGGTCCAACTTTTTTCCCTTGTCATAAAAACCGCATATTATATATATATATATGACACCAAAAGTACATCATGGGTTGGAGTCATATATACATTCATACAAAAAGCATGAGGTTTTGTTTGTAATGTTTGGCTCTCCTCCGGCATTGTAAACCTTTCATGTCATCTTTTCATGAATTCATTCAGTTTGTAAAAAAAGGGATTCAAGGGTCCGATTTGGATCCCGACGCAACAAGACTTCAGCTATATACGTGTGCAACATGGGAGAAAATGCAACAGCATATGACGATGAAAATTTTGGAATAGCACTTACAAACAAAGAGAGAAGATACGGGAGAGGAATAGTATATCAGGCTGGCCCAGACTTTCTCCCGTATTTTTCTCAAATTGGTCGTTGGTTTTCCTTTGTGTTATGCATGCCTTTCAAAAAAAAATATAAAAAAAACAAAATAGAGTAAATTTATATGAGGTTGTCTCAATGTTGAATCTTTTTGCAAGTTGGGAGTCATTCGTTCGTTTCCGCCCTGCTGAGAATCCTGGTCGTCGTCCTTGTCGCCCTATTTTTCGACCTTCGGCTTGACGCCAGATTCACGGAGCTCGGTGACCTGGACGGTGTACATGTTCTCGAGCAGCTCAGCGGCCCAGCTGCTGTCATGTCACCCTCCTCGTCCTTTTGCTAATTTTACTAATGGAGTTGGGGAGCCGGCGGGGGAGGAGAATAGCGGAGAGTCTGATCCACCCATTCATCGTCTGTTTCTGTATCCCCCTTGTTGGAGGGTGGATTCTCGGTTCCACTGGCATTCTACAGAAAGGACGAGTAGCGGCCAATTGTCGACTACTAGACTTTTGCAGGTGAACTCCCCAACTTGTTTATTCCTCGCGTGGAGTGCCGCACTAGCTGTGAATATTGGGTTGAATCTTGGGGTGACCCATGTTTGGAGCTGGTTGGAGGAGGAGGATGGAGCTTCAACAAATCACAGTAATCCCGGCCGACTAGTCAAATATGAATCGTTCGTCCATTAAATTTACGGATTTTTTAAAATAATATATAATTATACCTATTATAATTTTGGTGGTTGTTGCGTAAACTTGTCAGCCTATAACCAATTCTTTCGCGTAGAAGTGTTGAGACGGCGCGTGATCCATTTTTTGAAAGGTTAGATATCGCAAAAATAAAACAATTTTTACTTAAAATACCTCTCTAACTTCATGTCCGACCATTTCGATACGCTAATCCCTTTATTTCTGGAGCTTGTTAGTTGAGGAGGGAGACCGAGGAGAACCCTTTTTTACATTACCGCGTTTTAGGCATATCGGAGAGACAATAGTCCAAGGTTAAAGGGTCCACCCTGAGTGGAGTGTGATTACAAGTGGTTGGGGTTGGCGGTCAACTCGAAGAGGTTTTGTGCAAGTGGGGTTTCTTTTACGGCACGGATTAAAAAAGAGTGTGACTTGTCCCTTTTTTGGTTCTTCGAGTCCTCTGCGAACATCCTCCTTAATCGCAGCAGCAATGCAACCCTATTTTTAAGTAGGATGACTAACGATAAGTACTTAGGTGCCGAAACCAATGAACCCAGAGTTCTGCTCCAAAAATAAAACATGGAGTAAAAAAGTGCAATATTTACTGCTATCCTCAACAAGTGGGTTAATGCACAAAACATTTTAACTTTAAATTCCCATTTATCGGAGGCTAATAATATTTTCACGGTTTTAATGACCCAAGTATTTACTCTGTCTTACTTCAAACTTTCTGTCCTTTCCATACATACCCCTCATTGCAGAATTTAATACTTTCTACTTCAGCTCAAGCTCAACCATTTTGTATTCTTGCCATTATTGATTGATGTGGTGGGTGTTTTGGTAATAAGAGGAAACGCGTTGTCAGAAATGTGGGACCACATGGAGAGATTTTTTCGGGGTGGTTCGCTCTCCTCCCATTCAACAACGACTTCACCCATCCATCCACAAAGAAAGAAAAAAGCTTAGCTGCTGCTAAAGGGGTCGAGGTACTTNACGACTTCACCCATCCATCCACAAAGAAAGAAAAAAGCTTAGCTGCTGCTAAAGGGGTCGAGGTACTTGGGACGAGGTATCCTCCGGATACCCATATTCCAATCCAATGCGAAGGTTTGGTATTCGGTTCCACAACGTGGTTTCTTGTAAGTAGTGTCACCACCAAGGATCAATTTAAGAAGGTAGGGCCGCATTCTCTGCTTCAACCGAAACAGAAAAGGTTTAACATAAGCCGGATTCTCACAATCAGAGGCGTAGTCCGCCTTTATTTTTGGCATTCGCCATTGTCTGCTAGCCAGCCAGCCAGATACAATTTCTGTTGAGTCAAGAAGGGATTTTTAAATATAAAATGAATGTCTTTGTAGTTTGTAGTACTCAAATCCAATCCACTGCCTAACTGCAAATTATTTATGTATAACTAAAAATATTATTCTTCGCCATCCTAATTGCTGTAATATTTATTGTGGTAAGAATGACATTTTTTTTGTAAAATTTCATTTGGTTGTTTTTGCTGGTAATATTATGATTGTTGTGGAGGTTCCTGGCGCTTTAGGACAACGTTGAAGAGTTGATGCTCTTCCACTTAGTTTAACAAACTGCCCCATCTGGTTTTCTCCAATCTTGTTTCATGTCTAGCCAATTCCTTCGACCATTCCGACACACTAATCCTTCCCGACAATGGAATTTATACTCATCTGCAAAAGGTGATATTCGTGTGTACCCTTTAACCTCACCTCACGTAAGGCCATGACCCCTCCAAAAATTTCCTTCAATCTCCACTTTATTCGTTCATTTGGTTAGAAGAAAAAGCTATGTTTATATCATGTCCGCAGTAATGGTCTTAAGTTGAGGATGAGCGGGGAGTCTGTGACTAGAAGCAGTTTCGATGGTGGAGGTTTCTTGGAAGAAGGGGCACCGCCAAGGCTTACAAAAAATTTTGACTTTGGTCCTCACCTGTTTCCTTAAATACTCTGCTACGTCTTCCTCTCTTCCTATTTCAGCCCTTTCCCATTTCCTATGCAATGTGATTTGGTATTTGTAGGAAGGCTGACGGCCGAATCTTTTTTTTTAATCTTTACAACCGAGACGGGACTAGTCATTCTCATTCTCACCATCATTGAAAGACTCGACCTGCTATCTATGCTGTTTGGTAACCAAAGTCTGGCTAAAAATAAAGGATTATAGTCACCTTGCCTTTAGTCTTATCAAATTTTGTGCTATTCTCTGGCAAATGCTATTTTCAACTAAAAAATCCACCCAACCTCAAACATAGCTACCTCAAACCTCTCAAATCTGAAGCTCCCAAGGGTTGGGGGGTATAAAGGGATATGCGAGCGAAATAGATTTGCATCAGTATCGAGACGGTGGTGTTCTGTGCAAGACAGTCCTGCTCCTCCTCTACTTTTCTCCATACCGTCACTCATCTTTTTATCCAGTATCTTTCCGAAGGAAGACAACCTCCCCGACTTCGGAAGAGACAAGACAGGATGTTCAATTACCGCTCCTCCACCCCGTTCCAGCTTGCGCTTGGAATGGTGCTTATCCTCCAGCTGTACCTCGCCTCCAGCCAGCAACCTGATCCTAATTTGAACGTGGTGGTAAGTGATGAAGATGCTTCAACTGTTGTAACTGCGGATACATTTTAACCGTGGGCATTGTTTGAAAATATTTGTATTTAATTTTCACAGACCTACAGATGCGACAGGACCCAAACTATGGACCCGGTTACTGGCGTTTGGCATGCAATCCCAACTTACCAATCCAGACTGCCAGGCCGCATGCGACAGCATGAACGAAAACGACAACACTGCCCGCCCTAAATATGTGTACTACAATAAGTAGGCTGTTGTGCATGGTCACAGCCACTTTCTTATTACGTATGTATTTGTTGCACGCATACCTGCATGGCTACCTGTGGCGACCCAAATTATAGCAGCGATCCTTCAGCCTTCACCGGCTGTACAGTGGTTTATCAATATTCTTCCAACCTCTCTAACAACACAGGATATATCGTCAAAGAGCCTTGTGCTGCGGTATATGATTGACGTGGGCTAATATTGGAAGTATGAGTAGCACAAATAACCACACCAATCAACTTCTCCTCGACTTATTGTCATTTTAAGCTTTTTTTCTGGTAAATCAAGTTTTTTGTATTCCTCGTCCATCGTCCATATTTTGTTTTGCTCGACTTTAAACCTAATTGGCACTACACTATTTTTTTGAATCATTATTACAAGTTTTGCTTCATTTTAAATAATAAATACACTGGTTCAACCCTTTCCCCTTGTTCTGAAATAGCATGACACAAAAGCGCGTCGTCAATAGTCGGATTTCATACATTCATGCAAAACTTTAGGTTGTTGGCACCATCGCATCCCCATATATTTACGGGTAATCCCAAAATAATATTTTCACATGCACTCATCTACTGCATCACCATATTATTATACTTATCTTTTGGCAATCCTTTCGCAATAAACGTTCACCAATTTATTAGCCTCTTAGTAAAAAAATGGACTCGAGACTCCGATTTGGATTTCCACGGAAAAATACTTCAGCAATGTATACCATGGCATGGCCCGCGCACCCATCCGGATTCTGCTCCGACCGACTACTCCTTCTCCTCAAACTCCCCGCACCGACTTCACTTGCATGCATAGGGAGAGGCTGCAAGGTGATGATGATTTTAGTAGTAACTCTAGTATGATAATTATGAGATAAAATGTCCCAATCAAATATTCCTTCTGACAGTTTAAAAACGGGGTCCGTCTATAGAACCCCACAACCTGGTTCTCGGGGTGTTTGAACCAAAAAATCGGTTTTCCGGGATACATGACAAAAATTCTCGAAACATTTCAAAACATTTCGAACGAGATTTGAAAAAACGGTTTCCTGGGATTTTGTGGTGCAAAGTTTCCGGGATTTACAGGCATAGGAAATTATGATTCCTTTTGATTTTGAAAGAATTACGGGGCTCGCAATATTCAAAAGACATTATGTAATGGTAAATAGCAACTTGTCAAAATTCCAAAATGGGTTCCTTGTTTGCAAAAAGGCTCAAAATACCACAAGGCAAGGGAGGA
>JAANSN010004640.1:0-14487 GCA_036850665.1 Dicranocentrus wangi | reverse complement strand
ATTTCTCTTCATATTTTTTCCAAAAACTGCACCAAAAGTCCATACATCCTGCTGCCCACCAACCTAGTAATTACATTCACTTGATGCAAACGACACAAGTTTTGGTTTACGACGACTACGTAAGCAGGATGGGTGCTTTTCGCTCCCTTTTATACTCTGGTAACATGCTGGTAATTCCTGAGACAAAATTTATTGTCTTTCATTGCAATTATTACATTAAAGCCTCAAGTTGACATTAGTGGTCCAATGAGAGTTAATTTGAAGAAAGGGAGAGAGAAGTAAAAAAAGTGTGTCATGTTCTTTTCTTCTTTATATTCTTCTTTGAATCTCAAAAAAATTCACCAAGCCATCCATCCATTTTTTTTGTTTAATTTACAAACTCCTATGTTGCAACAATGCATTCCCCCTCGGCCGTTTTTTTTTTGCTAATAGATGCATTCGATGTGAGAATACGAGATTAGATGATGACTGTGAGCAAGAGAAGTAGAATGATATGATGACCGTTCTTTTCTCTTCTCTAGTCCATGTAATTTAAATCAAATCTTTCGCGATAGCGTGTGTACCACTTTTCCACATATTCTTTATTCCTATATGCTCCCCTATTATCTAGACACACTCACTTTATACCCTTTGATTTACTTTTTAAAACGAGTTCAGAAATTCGAATAAGACAACGCGGACGGACGGTGTACTCAGCTGAGACAGGGTTGTAAGGCCGTCCCTTTAAACTGAAAGTTGCTAATGATAATAGTGATTATAGATGGTATCTGTGTGCATGCCTACTTTATATTATCATTGGCAGAAATCACGCTGATTGTTGTTTTTAGGATAGCAAAATCCGTGACTTTTGTCATTATGGTGTAAAAAATCTCAACTGTTGGGATGTAAAAGGGGCGAAAAAGATGTGTCTCCCCTGAACTGAAGAGGAAGTAAGCTTTGGGTTGAAGAAAACGTGCACTTACACGTTCATCGTTTCAAATACCTTTTTGAAGGCGACAGATTGATACTGTAAACGGACGGCACTACGGTTATTTACCTGATCAATTGGGTGAAGTCATGAAATAGGGATTGTTCCTCGTTTGACCGAAAATGAGCCAAAAATACAGCGTGTTCTTGACGAATACTCAACAACATATAGTATGGCAACAGGCAACAGGATTGCTAGTTTGTATATCACAAACATTCTCCCACTCGGCTCTAAATGAAAGGGAATTGTAGTGAAGTTATATACGGCTTTCTGCAATAAGCCAATCCGACGTAACACGTTACCGCAACATCTACTTTCAAATCAGATGATAGGAAATTATAGAGATGAAGAATAATAAAAAGGACAGAGTCCTTTAGAGAGAGGAGCATCTGTATTGTTATTCTTCTGTTCAAGTGAACTTAAATTATGACTTTGATGTCATCAAATATAACTACCTATACACGTCTATACATATAATCGTAATCGTGTATTCATTTTGTGGTATCCGAAAAGCACGTATTTTCACATGATTATAATTTTACTCTCTTTCTAGAGATCAACTTCATCTAGTTTTACTTGCCTGTCTTCCACTGAAAGTCTTGTGGTTTTAAAATACAATGCAATTTTTTTTGTTAAACATGCTTCCAATCTTACATCAGAATTAGAGTAATAAGTTAGAAAATGCATCACATCAACTGGTTAAATTAAAGGCGACGTTTATTTATCTGTAGGTAAAAGACAAAAGGGGATTATCAATGAGACTCGCAAACTCGCAATTCTTCTGCCTCAAACAAAGGTGGTTCATGAAACTTAAAGTCATGTATATCTTGTGGTTTTTAATCCTGACGTTATGTTACACAATCTATTTCGAAAGCAAGAAGGCCACAGCCACAAAGTGTGTAGCTAGTGGACCATGATTGATGTCGCCTTTCATCAAACTCACACAGGCTGCTTCTTTCCTTTGAGTCATTAGAGTCGTAAAAAAATTGAGCTAAACTACGATTCATATTGGGAACTGCACAGTGGAGCCGTCTTAAACCAATTAATGTCACATCAGGGGATCATCAAGCCTACGACGACGATAACTTATGTGCTCCCGTGCATTTGGGCACGTTGCACACGTATTGGTTTCTGAGATAGTATTGCATTCTGTAATTTAAAACTGATTTTGGTAGTTTTAGTAATTTATTTCGTGAGTTTTTCTAAACTCCTTCGAACCATAAGCTCTCTTTCATGCAAAGAATTGTTATGTCATACAAAAACGTGCAAATAGCTGAGGTTAGCCGATACACTTTTGTGTTTGCATCGCGGCAAGCATTTATAACAAGGTTTTCATGAATCATGATGACACTTTCGATTTTTGTGAGAGTTCCAAAAAAGCCTGTATACGTGGAATGAACTCAATGAACTGAATGCAACAAAAGCGAAAGAGTAAATGGTAACTTGTGAAGAGCCACTCATTTTTTTTCCTTCTATTTTACCTCACCACCAGCACCAATTTAACTTTGATATGTATACAGTTGCCAACTTTTGTATGTATGTATCAAGTTACATTGTACCTTGATGTACATATTACCGCATGCATCCTCTTCAGAGAACCTATTTTCTGATATATGCAGAATGCAGGTTATCGTAATAAAAAAAACATTCGAGATTTCGTGAAAAAAATTAGACAGTCACAAATAAAATAATTAATGTATACCTATATACGATCAGAAAACATGTCTATTACTCACAGAAAGACATCTTCATTTGTCAAAAGCAAATCAAGGTAAGGCAGTATAGGTAATAGGTAGTCATTCATGAGGTAGTCAGGAAGATTTCCACCAGATAAATATTGCACAATCTTGAAATTACAACCCCTATATAAACTCAAAGACGCAGCAATTGTCAAATATGATTAAACGAAGTAGGTAGCCCTTTGTTCAAACTAACCTGTCAATAATTTTTTACCTTTCATTTTTCGTGCGTGATACGCTATAATCAAAATTAGAATGAAACTGTGAGAGGATCCTGATGCTGATTGACACATGGCACAACAAGAAACATTCCTTGACCAATATATTGCAAGTCATATGCAACCATCAAAAATAATTATCAATATTATTCAATATCGGTAGCATCCCGTCCAATCAGTTAGTGAAATATGGCAGGATGATAGGTTAGAAATAATCATCCAGAGTGGGTGTACACTAAATGTAAATGCATGCTAATGAACTTTACATTCGGCTTTCACTTCACAATCCACAATTTGCATCATCATCTTGATCGTAGTAATCAGTGGGTGCAATAATCATTACCATTATCATCACGACGGCTTGCATGACAAACGAGAGAAAAATCACAATCAGTTGTTAATCATCCTCCGTACGTGCATGGTAGCAAACTTTTTGTCGTTTAATATGAATGAATGTGTGAGAATTATTACATTGCCAAAAAATTACAGGAGGAGAAATGACTTCATTCTAGGATTGAATGTAATATATGCACTGCAGGACGAATGTCCCACTGCTGAGCAGTAGTATCTCAGCGGAAATCGATACATGAAAGATGAACATCATGATTTTTGGGTTTTACACAAATGTATGGGTACACACATTGCGTGACATATCTAATCACACTTAAATGCAGCACGGGAATATAAAAATTGGCCGTGTTGGACATAAAATTTGCTCTAGTTAATGACTTCCCATAATGAGCACGATTACAATCTTTGCACCTTGCCTACCCCATTGTAAAATGTTCATATATTGTACCGAAGTATTTTTTGAAAATGTGTATCATGTATTATCACACACGATATTGTGCTGTGTAGGTTCACACGTAATTGTTTCCTATCATTGTAGTTGACTGTGAGCGGTTTCGTGTTTGCAGTTGCCTATCACAATAACTGTAATCTGCAATATCACAATTTTCAGAGGATACTTTATACTAGTTTTTTTTTTGAAAATCCTTACAAAGTTATATTCTTTAGGTGGAAATAATAACCGTCATTTTTGCCCACTTCCGGACACTCGACTTCACAAATTCATTATGTTACATTATTTTTTTAAAAACATTTCTTTATTTGTTTATCGTGAGTTGCTTTTTTATCGAGATCAAAAAACATTAATATGACGAAATGGTGACGGCGATGATGACTCAAATACCTAAAACAGGAGGATAAGCATAAACGCAGGATGATATATACGCATAGGTAGGTAATATTGCACAGGGAGTTAATACAAAAAAATGCAGTAGTGAATCATGCAAATAGCGTGGGAAGAGAATACCACGAGAACATTGTAAACGGTGGACCTTCCGGTCTGTAATTTGTGGGACTGAACTGCTGCCCTGCTCTGGTGCTTTACAATTGCAATTTTAGCCACACTCAACGTGTCGCTCACACAAAAACTGCAAACACAATTTATTTACACATCACATGAGAAGAAAGAATCCAATATGATAATCATATACACAGTTTCTACTAATGCGTTATTGTGATTATGCTAAAATGATGCGTTCAGAGTTCAGACAAACATCTGACAGAAGCAACGGTATTGTTTCATATATGAGAGGTGTGTGTATATTTCGTATCTCATTGCAAAAAACCTACATCCCAAATTGATATCTCGTTTCACACCGGGTGTGCTGCACGCATTTTAGACCCATTGGATAACATCGTAGATCACCATGTTCTGTCCATAAAGAGAAAACGGAGATAGTCATCGGGATCTATTAAATTATTCACTTCCACCCGTGGCTCAGGTATGGCACAGATACACCTTTTGTACCTCAATTGACATGATATGAAACAGATTAGTTAGATTACATTCATGAGGGGGACCGTTATATACAACGGTCAAATGGTGTGGTGGGGTTTTTACTCCTAACTACTTTTTGGCACTGGGGTTTGTTCAGTTCAATTGTTTTTCAGTATGCCACAGTCAGAGCAAAAAAAAGTGTTGCCAGAAAACATGGGTGCGTGTACCATAATTGTAACACTGACCTGCTATTCAAGAAATTAAATTCAAATTACATATTAGCTGGCACTCCTTCTTCGGGTGCACGGCAATGGAAGTTGGTTGGTATTACATCCTGAGTACACTTTGTGCATTAGAACACACTCATTGCGAAACACTCATTCATCACATCACTCATATCATATATATCTCTCCCAGACACTCCACTTCATTATTATGGAGCAGTGTTAATTTTTTTGGGGGGAAATGAAAGGGGATCGGATGCTAGTCCCATGTTTGCATTTAATGGCAGGGGATGGGCAGAAACGCATTCTTTGGCGTGGTTTTGTTCCACACGTATGGGATTTGTTTCAGATGGATCGATAATTAGGGAACTGTATTATATCCGGTTTTTGCGAGGAATTGGGATAATTCTTAATTATGCTATCCTATATCTCATCCCACTCCCTCAACATTTGGTTTGCTGTTAATGAAACTGTTTTGACACACCTCATCATCCTGTTAAATACATTCATAGGCATTTGGCACAAAATTAAAAAAAAAAATTCTGAACAGCAAGTGGCATTTTAGAAGCACTACATTTGCACACTCGTATTGCACATCCACTCAAGTAAATAGGAGCCGAATTTCTGCGATAGGAAAAAAAATGTTGCATTGTACTTGACAAAACACATGGCTGCTGAAAAGCATTAGATCTTTGTGAAGAGCACAATACCAGCAAGGCATACATTTGATGTCTCTGTGGGAAAAGGCTTTTACGAGTAAGTACACATTCATTACACTTCCTCCAGAACCGCTGGGCACCTATCCGCTGAATCCACCAAGTACAAAAATATTTCCTTTGACTCCAGAAACGAGGCAGGTTGTGTGTGGTATGTGTAATGCCTACAAGGGAAATGCCAAGATTTCTGCTGTTGACTACCGATTGCCTATACACTACACACGCTACCACTTTTTTTTTGCTATAAAAGAGCTTGATCTTTTCACTCAGCACACAACATGTTCCCTCTCTCTCTCTCTCTCTCTTTCCCTGTTGTGTAGTATATAATTAAAGTGTGCGGATGGAGGGAAACAAGGGGAACGTCGCCTTTTTGAGAGTACAACAGCCGGACGCTTCCAGAACTCCGAATGGGTTGGCCTTTTCAAATACAGTGCACCACAAGCTCCCTTCCCGCTGGAACCCCCGGACGACTTTCTCCTTTCTTTTCCAGTTCCGCTCCGCTTTCCAGCTATAAATGCACGAGCAAATGCTATCTTTGGAACAAGAGTGCAGGGAAAATCTGCAGAGCCCCATAGAGTTGAGATTTTCTCTATAGTTTTCTCTGTGTATGTATTTCATTCACTTAGGGATCCCGCATATCAATGCCACCCATGTGGACCAGTTACTGCAGCAAGCAGCATAGCAATGCTGCCCAATTTTGAGGAAACGGGAACGGAAATGGCTTGTTAGGCTTTACGAATCTTTATACTATGTATCTTCATTTTTTTTCAAATATAAGGCATGATTACGATTTTAAAAGAAAACGAAATTCAACTCGCTTAATCTAGTGTTACTCATTTTCCAGTTATTTAGCGCTTGGGCTTACTGTGTTACGGTATTCATTATTTCATTTTTTTCAAATATAAGGCATGATTACGATTTTAAAAGAAAAAGAAATTCAACTCGCTTAATCTAGTGTTACTCATTTTCCAGTTATTTAGCGCTTGGGCTTACTGTGTTACGGTATTCATTACATGTGGCATGACGAAATGCTGTGGAAGTGTGCGAAATCATACAATTTCTCCGTAGCAAAAAAATGTAACTTAATACATCACATCTGCTGCAGACTGTTCACATCTTTGAAAATGATATCGATATCGCCTGCCCTGTCCCGTCGTTTACAAGGTTTCCAATATCGTTGTTTCGTACACGTGGGGATCCTTCCGTGATTCTGTACTATTACTTACGCCTTGAAACGTGTTCCACCATTTTGTCGGGGAACGCAAGTAGGTAACAGAGACCATTTCACACATTATCTGAAATGGCATTACTGTTTTTATGTAACAACGCTATCCCAAACGAGCAACTTCAATTTGACGGTAAACAAATTGACAGGTGAACCTTACCCACAAAAAGTCACGGAATTCCTCCTGTGTCCTGTGTCTAGTAATATAGACATTGAAAAAACATCCGCATTATTATATCGGGTTACACATGTGTCTACCATTTTCACCCTCTGGTACGGCTTCTTTCATTTTCGACAAACTTGTAGTCAACACGCAACCGCGTTATATAAGTTAATTAAAGTCTACAGACTACAGTGTTATGTCGCGATAAAAATCAAATAAAACTTGCAGTTTCACTGTGTATGAGCAAATAATGGGAGTTTGTGTTTTACATAAAGTTTTGTGCCAGTATTAAGAATTCTCATCAGCAGAGGTGTATAACTAGGCACTTAAAAATACCTTGTACATTTCGAGCATCGCACTTGAACATTTTGCGAAACGTGTTACTACAACGTAGCTACTGGGTCGATAACGTCCAATGCAACAATCAAAAAAGCTATTATCAGCTATAGAGCAGCCATCATTGCGATAGTCTGTCAGCTGTTGTAGGAGATGATAGCAAATGTCAAAAAAATTGCAAATCATGGTCACACCATAACCATATTATCATATTCTCTCACGGCTATTTCAAACTCGACTGTGTGTGTCTCTTTATATTGCCCAATTCTCAGTAGAACATGTGGTATAGTAGATTGAAGGATAAGGCAAAACGTGGTAATGTGTTTAGTGATGCTAGTTTTTAAGCCGTGAGTCATGTCAGTCACTCATTGATGGTTTGCACGGCATGACTAAAGATTTTTGAGACGCTTTGTAAAATCCCAACGAAACTGTGATTTGGGTTGGTGCAGGGGAAAATGCTATTGTCCTTTAAGGAAAAAAAATTGACTATGCATTGCTACCCTGCAACACTTGCTCGAGGTCGAGAAAAATGTGGAAAGGCAGTCTTGGCTAATTCGAAAGATTTTTTTTGCACTTGCGGCTAGGGCGCATGCAGTGAGTAAATAAAGGAGTGCATATACACCCGAATATAAAACACATTTTCATTTATTATGATTCTGGTGCACAAAACGGAAAGGAAATATGGATGGATCAAACATCAAAGGGAGTCCACTCAGTGGAAAATAGTAATAAAAAGTGTAATTTCTTGCTTTTGTAATGCAGGCAAATGAATGGAATGCCACTATTTGTACGAATGAGCGGACTGCACTTGAGTTCTGTCAGTCTGTGAGAACGCTCATTAATTAATTGGGTCAATACTGTGTAGGGTATTTACAATACCATTTTTCAGATGGGCTATATCGCTATAAGCGAGTTTCTACATAAAAAGAAGAAAAAAATGAGAACTTTCTGGTACCCATGTGCATTTTAAGCAAAATGTAGGTAAAAAAACAATAGCGAACATGACATACCTTGTTGGCATTCCCACTCGGTTGAGAGTCTTCTGAAATGTTTGGCCTTGTTGACGTAAAATACAACACTCCACATAACCATATCACAGCTACAAGAATAAATACTTTTGTGTTGCGTTTTAGAAACATTTTGGCGTTGGCTTGAAGAGGGATTTTAATGCGGTTTTGGATGGAGTTTTTGATAGGGATGAGTAAATAGCAAGTACTTATGTTGGGATTCGAGGCTTTTAAGCTTTCAATGGATGAAAGCGATTAGAATTTTAGGAGAAGTTTTCTGGACTATTATACAATGAAAAATTGCTACACTATTTTTCTGTTAATAACAAGCAAAATGACGGTTAAGGTTCCTTTATTTGAATCCTTTCTGCAGCTGTTTCCTTCGTCTTTAATCTATAAAAATAGTTGGCAATCCAAGCTGTTTTGTCAGGTTACGGCTTTTAGCTCCTGATGTGCATACGTAACACGTTTATTGGGTTAAGTGGTTCTCCAAGGACCTGGAAATACACATCGAAAAAATTGTACTTTTATAATTAAATTATCTCTTCATGATAGTTATCAGCAGCTCGTAAAGTTGCTAAAAAAAGGTGAAGGAGGGTGAAGTAGCAAATATTTTGAAGCCATTAGAGCACACAGAGAAAAAAGTTTTTGTGAAGCGCTGAAGCAACTTAGGTTTGAAGGAGTACACTGGTTTAGCACAAGGAAAGGACGGATGGAATGACCTTCACAGTGTCTGGTTTTGGTTATCAATTTTCATGTACATTCTAGGCAGCTATTGCTTTTTACGAGCCCACTGTACCTGAACTAATTTTAATACTGACACTGACACTACAGGGGTTTAATCTGCGAAAGGAAATTTTCTGTCGCTAGAGAAGTTAAACATGGTTTTTTGAAAAAGCCGTTTTTGTATACCTCAAAGGTCGCGATGATTGCCATGAAGTTTTTAAGCTAATCATTCGAGCTTGTATGGAACTATGGAACATCGCATGAGATTCACATCATCACGATAAAAGGCAGAACAATATGAAGTGGTGGATCTGCATGATGAAATTTACACGTTACTTCTGAAATGTGCATCTTTTATATCTATTAAGATGGATCGCTTCATGGATCACTGGACTGGACAAATACATGTTTTTACCCTGTGGCAGAAGTGTTAATTAGTCAAATTCGTAAGATGAGGTGGAAAGGATATGTAATTTAAATGCAATATCTGTGTACTTCATCAACGTTAACAAGTAGTTCATGCAAATATAAAAATATTTTGCCAACGGCTTGCTTTCTTCTGGACTAACTAATAGGTATGTTATATTTCTTTGGGATGTGTCTGTGTAGATTTCATGTCTTGATTTGTGTTACACGCAGCATGCATGAGTGTGAACAACGACAAAGGGTCTCAACGACTGCGCGAGCTCCTAAACATCTCTATAATGTCGAATCTCGACATCATCGCCTTTTGAAATATTCCCTAGTTGCCAAAATGCCTATTTGAGTTAGCCCAGATCCCAGATAGAGAAGATAAGTTTGGGACGACTCGCAAAACAACTGCTGCACATCCACAAGGACAGTGAGTGAAGACACTATTCAGATTCAACCAAGAACAGGTTTTTGTTTGGCAACGGAATCTGAGGGTATCATAAACCAAGTTTCCACTTCTTAGGAGGATTATAGCTGTTCATCCGCGAAAACAAAAAGTTATTTAGGTGACATGCAGTCGTTATTACGAGCTTCGAGGAGAGAAAACAAATCATCCTTAATTCGAATATTTCCATGTTTATTATTAAAATCCTTTTTGCTAAAAGTCTAAAACCAAATTTTACGCCTCTGCTTTTGTTACACGATATCTATTACCTTTCAAAAACCTCATCACCATAAATCCCGTATCATACACCTTTCGCTCATTATGATTTCGCAATCCATCCATCCCATAAAACAATTTAAGAGCATTAGCATAGAGAAGAAATAAAAAGTATTCAGAATCACAACAATGGATATAAAATTATAAAAATGCAATTCAAGACCCACCGTTTAAAAGATAGTTTACAAGTAAGTATCCCCTTGAAAATCTAATGAATGCTTTTAAGAATATAATGAGTAAATCTAGGTACACGTGAGAGGCTTGAGCATAAACCTTCATATGAAAATGAGCCTATAGCAAGGATGTAGGGTGCAGAGTTTTCTTGAAATCTAACGGTTCAAAACTTTTATGACTGACCATGACCTGCGTAAAAATATATATAAAACACTATTGCAGTTTGCAGTGCCATTGTTCTGTTATCTTCTAGCTTAATATTCATATTTCATGAGCGAAGGATGGCAAACAAGCCAAACAACTAGCAACATGAATATATTACCTTTTCCTAGCGTTCGTTTCGCCTAGCTAACCTTTTCGATTTGTGGATGGATCATTCAGATGGATGGTCAACCTTTCAAATCAAAGGTAATCAGCATTCTACCTTATGCTACAAACGGAATAGGAATGTGGCAAAGAGTGATCGCCTAATGGGCCAACTTACAAAAAGAACATTGTCTGCCTTTTACATCCACATTTTTTGCTTGCCTAAAAGGAATTAAATGGCATGTGAGGTGCATCCTGTGCCAAATCTGCATTCTAAATTTCCTTTTCAGAACGAATGTGTTATTCAACCGAGCAAACAAATCATGGCGGGGACAAACAATGGCCACTTTGATTCCTCCCTGCTTGTATAAATTTGTTGAGTCAGGAGAGAAAACTTTTTTTTCTCTCAAACTCATTTAAAATCTTTTCTCTAGTTCTCGCACTAGTAGGACACGGTATAGTAGTAAAAAAGGACAGAAAAAAGCAAATAAATTGTTTGCTTACAGCATGTGCACACTCCTTTTGCACCCAACAAAAAATGTAACTTGGTTCGGGTAGGCATTATACATTAGTTGCTGGTACAAGTTTGCACAGATGACAGTCATACATATGGATTCTCTTTCCGATTGTGTGTGACTCGCTCAATTCTCAAGTGTCGAACTATCATCTAGAAACAACTTGTTTGTTTGCTTGCAACTTGGTACTACACAAAAACACAAATGAATTTTTATTTGTAGTAGGCGATCTTGATCGCAAAGTGGAGCCAACCAACATGTGTATGTATTAGTTTAGTATGGAGGAACTTTTTGACAATAATTTATTGAGGAGGATCGGCAAACTCAATTTATTTCATTCGAGGGTTACTAGTGACCTCGCCCTCCTAATGAACTACATATTATGCTGGACAACTAAAGGGGATTCTGTCGACGATTTATCCCACAGAGTTTAAGTATATACTCATGTGTAGACATGAGTACGGTATTGTACTGTGCCGACCGAGTTGGTTAGTTGGATGCAAATCCAATTTAAATTTTTATTCAAACCCTGCTGTATTTTATGTATGGTGTGGTGTACGCAGCATGAGTTACGCTAATGCATAAAGCATGTGTCTGCTCTACCTTGACCATGCCATTTTTCTGCTGTCACATTGAACTGGTTCCTTTCGTCAAATTTCTCAAGCTTCATCAGGGGAGCCTACTAACAAGTTTCGGGGATTATGAGATCAGCATGAATTCTTTACAAACTGACAAGTCATGACGCACGCAAACTCCTACTTGAGGGCATGCATGGCATGGGTAGTTCAGTATGCCGTCGAGTAGAGTCGGTGAAAATGTAATAATGTGAACTAACTACCTGGCCAGTAATGGTATTTCACAGAAAACAATCGAAAAGTCGTGTTCTGCAAGAATATATATACATTTACAATTACGGATGCGACGGATTGCAAAACAGCTGAGACGAATGGGTTTTAAAAAAAACTAAACCTGCCAGATATTTCAATGAACCTTTTAGGAGCCATCAGCAGCAATCAGTTTTAGCAATAAAAGTGTGTTTTTATTGTGCAGGTAGTAGGCATAAAATGGGCTCGCCCTGAAAATCGCAGTGGGATTTTAACCATTAGCTTAAGTAAGTAGTGAGGCACCAAGAGTAATAATTACACGAGATACTATCAATCTTCTCTTGTTGTGTTATCGTAGTCGTAATATTTCATCTTGGGAGCGCTAATGCGAAAATGGACGAGATTGGCAAAGGTACAATTTTAGAAAATAGTACATACAGACAATTAATCTCACATCCAAATGTAGACCTGTTTTACGCGACTTCAACTCTATGTATTTAAACTGAAAATTAAGTAAGTGCGAGTAGAGGTGTATCATCAAATCATCATCGTAAGCATGAAAGTCTATAACTGCTTGCCCGGCATAGTAAATAAGAAAGTATCAAAGTTCAGAATCAGAAGCAAAGTAGGTAGAGCGCAATTCCGGGTTTGGGTGATACGACTGATACAAGCACATTGCTCGCACCTTGTGTGTGCGTGTAGTTAAATTTAAGTAGATGTGGTCTGAAATCCTATAATCTAGCATTTGAATACAGAGAATACAGGTGGGAATAAACCTACCTGGAGTTGGGAAGGGGCTTTCTTAAGATTTACACTATCCATTCATAAAGCAATAGATTTATTGCAAAGTGTCAAGTATTTTAAATACGTTTAGAATTTCGCAACTATTTTTCGTGTGTGTTCATTCAGCCCCCTGACCATATTAAGATTTGGCAAATCAACTTGCTGTATTGCTGGAAGTAAACACATTGACCTCCATCCACTATTGACGGTAGTAAACCGATATTTACAGACTAAAGTAGCTTCCGGAAAGCAAAAATTCTAGCATACTCTAGCCGTTATATAAAAACTCGTAGATAACTTTGCACATATATGTAATTTTTTATAAAGTATTATTTCTTTGTGTCGTAGTAGAAGTTAGTATGACANTTTTTATAAAGTATTATTTCTTTGTGTCGTAGTAGAAGTTAGTATGACATTTGGAGTACAGTCAACATAGATACCGCATATGCATATGGATATTAAAAACTCTTAAGACATGCCTAACTTATTCGCGCTGGCACACAATTGAAGTCCAGACGGGTAGGTATTGCAAGCATAAAAGTGATTAAGAGATATACAAATAACATTCACTCATATCGTATATTTTACAAAAAAATCCAAAGTGAACTTGTCGCACACGGGGTACACATATGAAAGTGTAATGTCTATGCTGCCGCTCACAATTTTACACATAGATATTTCCCACTTTAGCTACACAGTACACAGCACTCACAATCACAATCACCTTCGGGTTACCCACAGAGCTAGTAGAACCAACTGTTTACGCCGCACATATGCACAACAGTGTGCAACCATTTTTATTTAAGATAAATGAATGATTATTATTGTAGGTATGTAATTTCCTGAGACAATATAACACCGCCATCATCCCCATCCTCATCCCCACACGGCACCATATAACCCCTCACATTTTTAATGCAAAACAATAAAGTAGATCGAGAATGCCTGTTCTCTACTCCCCTTTGCGTTTAAGCCGAGGAGGAATAAGATTAAAGTCATAAAACCACCATTATCTTAGATCTGAAACCTCATTCTTCCATTTTCTCTCCTTAGCTTTGTGGAGGAACATATGAAGCGCATGATAGTTGTGAGACTGTTAAGGACATTTATTAGAGTTGACTTTAACTGCGAACTGTAATACAAGGTAGAATGTATGTACTCGCATTTTCACAAAGCGTCCACGGGTAATTCTGCCACCACCGCTCTGGTAATACAGATAGGAAAAGTACTAGAAACGTCTTGTGTATATAGCAAGCTCAGTAAGCTAGTACTGGTACTACACTTGCATTTGCTACGTATTTTACCATTATTACAACAAAGTTGAGGAGATGATTATGATAGTGGGGGAAATGCACGCAGTCGAGAAGAGAGGAAGTTAAAAGTTGGTATTTTTGCGATATAGAGCGACGTCGTTCTCAGCCATGTATATAATAGCCAGCCATGTCGTTATTGCCTTTCAGTCTTCCTATTAACGCCTTTTTATACCCGTTATATGACTGCCTTACAGTAGTACACGTAGGCAGCCTAAGGCCAAAATAGTTTTTTGTTAATAATTATACACAACGTATAACCAAGCTCGTAGGTTGCAATATAGCACAGTGCTAATTATAATTGTTAGCAGAGTCGCACTACACCGGGGAGGAATG
>JAANSN010004639.1:0-14489 GCA_036850665.1 Dicranocentrus wangi | reverse complement strand
TCAAATTGTTTGCTGTTTTCCCGTGAGAACGTATTTTTCAAGATGTATGTTAGAAAGTTTGAAATTCTGTCTGGATAAATTATGGGAAGTCCGTGCTATTTAAACTGGAAAAAGGCAGTGTTTTCTTTCTTAGTTTCTAACAAAGACGCAACGACTTTGGAATGACATTCATAGCAGGAATATAGGTTTTTAGACAGTTGCAAGTTTACCCAAACTTTTTGGAGAACATACATTGATTTAAATCACTTGAAGTTGTGAATTACACTTGACTGTTGTTCTATCTTGACATCACACTTCTTATTACACGGGTGGTATTTTCGTTGAAAAAATGTGCATTAGTAGATTATGGTGACTAAGTCACTGACCACTTTATTGACATCATTAAAGTACTTTCATGAGTGCATGGTCAAATGAAATTGCCTTGAATGACGTCACATATTTTTTGAAAAGAAAACCACGCGAATCTTTCGGGTTTCACCGACCACCGACCGAGGTCAAAAGTAAGAAACGAAATACGAGTAACCGAATGAATGGCCACTGAAGTGACATCCGACATTAAGGCTTTTACTGAAGAGCTTGACAAGGATTACATAGAGGAAAGGGTATAGAAACTTTTATTTTTCATCCTTATTCAATTCTCATTCCGCTATCTCATTAAATCCAGTTGAACATTTTATAAACTGTCAAATGGGTAGGTAAGTACTCCCTTTGAACTAGGTAAAAATAATCCAAGTGAGCATCTTAGATCGTTTCCACGTTCACATAAAGTTGTTCATGCTTATCGTACCGTATCCCATTTTCGTTTATGTGAATGTCGGGTTGCGAATCGATCGGCATTTTTAGGATCAATTTCCTACCGATCCCTTCCTCGTTTCATCATGAAATGAAGCATGCTGTGTGAGAGAGACCAAGGGAGAAAAAGAAGTTCCATTTTCTTTAGTGCTTTTTTGTCTTCTTAGAAGAGAGTAATTCTTGACAAGGTACCCCACTGACAGGAGCCCGTCACAAACAGTTTTACAACGCCGGAGAGGTCATATACCCTACGGTCGATAATGAAACTACGATTGAATGATGCTGCAGCACTTGCAGGCGTGGATGCAAATGTAGGGATTGGAGAGTGCCTCTCCGGAAACAACCTATTTGTGCTTTCCCCAAAAACCTTCAATCGTTTAAGCAACCCTTCGTGTAAGTTGTGAAGATAAAGGACTTTCAGCACCAATTTAATGAATACATTAAGATTCTGGTGCAGTATAGAATACGAATCCCAACGATTCGCCCACTGCATCCTTTTTGTAATCTAATCAAACGTCCAGCTAGCTGCACACTTTGCTTTCGCGTGTCTGTGATCACGTCTGTGTTTATAGTCTGGAGCTGGTATAAATATTATGTCTTAATTCTTCCTTTTAGAGGTACAATTAGAGCTATCAACTGTTGCTATTTAGTACAGTGATTTCACATATAAAGGACATAAGCACCAGGGTATGAGACCGAGTATACAACTTAACTTGTATCTTTGATTTATTTTCTCACATCAGACAGACAGATAAAGAAGCACAATAGTGATCCAATGATTCTCTAAAATGTTATTGCAACAAATTGGAAAGGAATTGTCTGGTCGTCTCAGACCTATGTATATTACTGGCTCCCTTTAATATGGCTTTAAGTGTTTCTTCTGACTGCGATTGTGGCCATTAGTGGAATAAACATAGAATATTAGAGTTTTCCCTTGTATTAACCACTACTGGCATGAGTACATCTCAAATCCCATCCCACTGAAACTTGGATGCTGGAAAAAACCTCATGGACATAAAGGTGGCGTGAGTGAAATAAAGCGCACGTGTGGAATGGGCGTTTCATTGGTATTCTTAAATAGGATTTTGTTGTTGCAGCTGTTGCAGGGTAACGTTTATGTCTTCATATAAGAGGTAATTTACGGGTCTGGTGTATTCCAGAACATTTCAACTCAACGGTCTCAACCCCTTTTACGGCATTACACTAGCTTTTAGGCACATTGGGATACATCCCTGGTGAAAAAGTTGTCTGTGAAACGGGCGTAAATATGGGGCTAGCGGATCAGGGTAATTCCATGGAACTTGTGATGAGCTAAAAATGCATTTTTCGTGTAATACCTATCATTACAATCGCGTGAAATGAATTTTGTGTGGGTGAGAGTACCTAATATGAGAATGCGAGCATGGTTTCTGCTGTGAACGCATACTACTTTCGTATCATGAATTTAATCCGATTTCGTCTCCACCTGTCATTCTACCCACTACTAACACTGTTTCCCTTGATATTCTGGTAGCGGGCGAGAACTAGAACTTTGACAGGATAACAACCAAAATATATACACATTGGATTGTTGCGAATATGGGATTTAATGACATATTACGAATCATATATCTACCTAGGTACTCTTTGATGGTATCTATCTACCTATGGATGACAACTACTCGTCTACCTCCAGTTAAATCTTATTGCACCATGTTGCAATATACCAGGGCTGAAAAATGCGCGAACGCCGTTAACAGGTCCCTGAATCTCCGTGAACGCAAAATATGCAGGAATTTTGGACCTTAGCCCTGGTGTTTGTTACAAATTACGTTATTTTTAATCTTTATGAGGGGTCTTGTGAGGTTACGCCGGCAGGAACAAAAAATCAGGATTTCTCTAATCCTTGTTGATCTTCTCGCAAATTAAGTTTGTCCAGGACAAAAACCTTTTAGCATACAAGTTGATTTGTATTAATTATTGCACTGCTAATGCTTTTACTTTTAAAACAGGGTCGGAAAATAAATATTGACTCAACCACTTGAATGCCACAGTAAAGTAAAGACAAAGAGAAGGCTGAAAATGCATGTGTATGAATGCGTGTGTATAGATAAGTGGTTCAATATTATCAATATGACTAACAATGAAATTTTCACTTTCCCCCACTAGTTTATGGAGCAAAACAAGGGAAAAAACTCTTTCGTATAAATTACTCAAGAAGGTAACATGTTATGCTACTGAACAAAATGCAAACATCTGAATATAGACGCTACACGTATTTGAGAATCTCTAGAGCTTTCCTTATTTTGTTCCTGAGCAAACGACGACTTGTGCCCTTACCTATGTATGCGAGATTGAGATTACCCATGATAACAACGAGAGCACATAGGTATAACTTGTACATACCTTGGTATCGCCTGTTCTGATTCCTCGAGTCAATTTAGAGTAATATCTAGAATAAATTGACAAGGCAGACAGGAAAACATGAAGTTTACGATGCATTGCTGTAGTCTTTTACAACTGTATTTGGATGCTTTGCTTTTACGCAAGACCTCACATGACATAGTTCAAGGAGACACGGTTCCAAACTTGTAAGCAGGCAATGTTTGTCAGATGATGTAGTATTACTTCTGCTTGCTTTTGTAAGGGAACGAAAAGCTGTGAGATTTTACTTCTGTCATAATAAAACAGGACATATAAATTCATGATTTATATTCATGGAACAGGAGAGCAGGGAGAAGGCAAATACTTTCAATGCAGTTTTCTATCAAAGGAAAGGTCCTTTGGGTCGTCAGTCTTGATTTTTTAACATGATACCAACTTTTCCCGTGGGTAAGCATATTTGGGTGTGATTTGAGAGATTTTAAGCTCAATCGTCGTAGCCTAAATAGCTGAACTTTAAATTGACTTGGAATGATGCAGCTGTTTTTGTGTTACAATGTAATATATAAATATAAAAACTGCTTAAAATTAAAATTCAAGTATATCCTGTAAAACCCTGTTTGACATTAAGGATAACGAGTGGTACACATGGGACAAAGAGTTCAGGTTCACCCTATTCATTCATATGATTACAACAAAACTTTTCTGCGCATAAAACGTCTTTAATAATTTTCAAGCGTAAGTAAATTGCTTTCAGGCTGAAAGTTTCAGTGCATAGATTGAGCCTCCTTGAAAGTAAAGCTCTTCGTCTGTGATTTTTCCTAACTGGTTTTGATGCACAAATTCCCTAAATTGAACAGAACTGAAAATGGTGTACACGTAACTGGATGGAGGATGGGTTGTATTTAAAATATTATGTTGTTATTCTAATCGTAAGTGCGAAAAATAATATTTTAATACTTACTGACACACATCTTCCCTAAAATACACGCCAGTTCCAGTCTATAAATAGCTCCATAATTACTTTCTAGCATTATCTTATTGGCGATACTTTCTGGTGCAACAAATGCAAGCAAACACTTGAAAAATACGGATTCCTGAATAATACCTGAGTAGCCAATCAGCCAATTCAGTTACAAGCACTCTCTAATAGACCACATTTTGTTGGATTAGATGACATCTCAAGTTACCATTATCCCTTACACAATACTCCATGCGATTGAGTATGTTCTGTACATTAGATTACTTTTTGCTTTCCCACACTGCAATTGCTTTCCCTTCTGCGTCATCTACAAACCTAGTGAAGCAGTTGCCAGCACCTTTTACTCTGTTTATTCATTCATGACCGCACAGTCAGTATCACCATGAAGCTACTAAATATTTAAACACATCGTCTTTTCTCTTTCCCATTTTCACTAACCCATTCTATTCAATTCTCACACGCAGATACTCCGGAAAACGAGAAATTTTGCGACAAAGACCACAAAAGCAAAGATCGTTGGGCTTGTATTTGGAAAAGTTTCACACACAACTCACTGTTCCCACACTTTAGAGATTAGTGAGAAGCAAGCGGTATATAGGGTAATAAGTAGGTAAACATGCAAGACAAGAATTTCATTCAAACTTACTCGTGCCTGTTAGCCTTCCTTTTGGCTACCAATAAATGCCTCTGAGAATTCGAGGATTTAAGGGTGTTTCATGTATAGAATGCGTAAATGAGTATTATATACAAAGCCCACACGCTTTCTCTTCTTGGTTTACCGTTTGTTTTGAAACCTTCGTCTACTACGACTCCGAAGAACTACAGTACCAAAATAAATAAACACACAGTGGGGGCAAATACAAGGTAAGCCCGTACACTGTCTTCTCTTGTTGTTTCTAGACAAGAATATTTTCATTCCCTCATTCCGCCACTCTTATTACTCTATTAGAAACAGTAGTACCCGTAGGAGCCTTTATTTATAGACGAAGTAATATTGCAGGCGCGTCCGAAGGAACTATGGATGTAGAATCAAACAACCAATTCCACACTTCTAACGCACAGCGGGTGGTTTAATGTTACCCTCTACTACTATTATATGGATGCAGATGCAATGCAAGCATAGGGGGTATGGTTATGTTAAATATTTAGCCACAAACAGGTGATAAAGTGGTCAGAATCACAAAGTTTTAAACTGATATAGCGTTCATAATCATTCCGGTTTATGGTTACCTCCGCCTACTTTCTCCGGAATTGCCGTGACTGGAGCTAAGGAGGATTTACAGTGAATAATGAACATTAAAAAATGGGGTAGTGAGGCGTCCTTTTACGTTGCTAACTGGTTTTGGGGAAAGCTTCCGCATTCTAATGTGTCATATATCATCAAAAAGCGGAATCGTCTCGAAGAACCAGACTGTTCAAAATATCGTTCCAAGAGTATTCACATGGATGGAAGGGGAAGTGCGAGCTGTCGCTAATAGCGTATAAAATCTGAATTGTATATGGTATTATGGTATGCGGAGTGCTATATATGTAGCAATATCATTTTGCTTACCACTCCACCCGCAAATCTGACTTCCGAGTCTGAGGTAAAACTAATGAGCTAATGCATGGCGATGCCGGCTGCCGGATGTGAAGTATATTTTGGAAGAGCATGTATTGTATAATGTTGTATTTCTTGCACTACCAGAACCAGATAAGACTATTCGAATTCCTTTTACCATTACATATTTATAAGTTTGCATATGACAAACATTACATTTCACTGTAACATTGTATAACTGCCCCAAATCATAATAATAATACTAACGCCATACAATACTTCTAAGGATGGAATATTCTCTCTACACCTGTAGGGAAATAGTTAAAATGAGTTTTCTCTCTCGCTTTTCGGGACTTACCTGATAATGCAATGGCAACCTTGTCGACTCCACCCAATGGAGCTAGCGCATTCCGTGCTTTTGATCCAAATAGTTTCTCCAGGTAGTTTGGACCATGACTAGCCAAAAGGGACTGAAGAAAACTCGCCGTCTCTTCGACGGGAGGTCGTTTCGCTGAAAGAAAAAATACATTAGGCATTTAGGGAAAATGTTTTCGCTAAATCATCTAACCAACAACAATCAAGTAAAAACGACTATAGTCTAGATATTTGTCCGTTCATTTTTGCCGTCATTGAGAGAGAGAGACCATCATCACTTCAACGAGAAGTAATTTAGCGCAATTTTTTATTTTATTCAAGTGTGTCATGTTCAAAACTAACATTCGTTTTTATATAGAAAGCAAAAGAACTAACGCACGACTTTTTTGGTTTGTAATCTGACAAAAGATTCGTGTTGCTTTACTATAAGTTAGCCTAGACTTCCTTTTCACATGTGCTACCAGTTTTCATGGCACTTACATTCTAATCTTATCAGTCTGCAAATCCCAGTCTCGTTTTTTTTGCTTCCAGACCAAACCGATGAGGTTTTCTGTTGTTATTTTTTCTATGATATTGACCTTGCTAAAAATTCAATACTTTGCATCGTGTAACAACCAACACCAACTTGAAATGAAGAGTAAGACTAGTAAGAGTACACTTCATAAAACTGTGCAACTTGTGCAAGTCAATTACATTTTTCACCGGGCTATTCGTGACAACACGTTAACAGATGGTGGAAGCCAGAAATGCCAAGGCATGGATGAGGTACAAACAAGTTTCATTTCCCCCCGTTTTCTCCATACCTCGTAAGAAAAATCCTACCCGTTGATAAGCCCATGAGTAAGCAAATAAATAAGGATAATGTTGTAATAACTTTCACTCAGCTTTATAATTCAGGAAAAATTATGTCTTTCCACGACACCGTCATGCACAGTTGCCATTCTCAGCTTTGCCATTTGGTTTTGGTACAACCAGTGTGTAAAATGTGAAACCCTTGTATCACACACACGTTTGACATTTAGTAAGTAGCAGTGCAAAAATGGGAAGTTTTTTTGCTTAGTCTATGACAAGCAACAAATTAACCCGAAGAGATTTTCTTATCTAAAAGTGATTGAAGGTCGAAAGTGGACATACATGTTATAATAGTGGATACCTACGAATATACCTCGCTACCTCACACTTTGCAAACGAGGAGTACTACACCTACTCATTTTCTAAGTTCTATTTGCCTGAATAACCTAATTTGTTGATTTATCGTCAGGGCTGGTTCAATCCCACTAGGGATTGCTCAACGACAAAAACTCACGAGGGCGGACGGCTTTTTCAGGGTAATAATAAATTGTTTCCTTCTGAACTTGCGTGCGTTATATATAGGTAATAGGTAGGTAATACAAAATTCATTCTCGGAAAAGCTAGTGGTCAAGTAAAGAACTGACATTTTAAGTTAGCGGTACTACTACCAAGAAGTAGTATACTTAAAACCACCAACGGAAGCCGCATCTACATTCACACTGCATTTGAAATCTACGGGGGCGTACATACATTCTGTTTTGCATTTCATATCTCTACTAGCCCTCCTAAGTAAGGAAAAATAGGTGTTGGAAAGTTGGAAGTGCTTCAAAGAAAAAGACTTCATGCCACACGGTTGTGAAGGCTTCTGTGGATTAAAGGCGCTCATACTCTCTGTATCGTTTTACACCAGTAGACAGATCAGTGCGTTGAAATCATGAATTCGGTAAATATAGTACCAGCAACGTTAATTTAAATATTACGGATATGTGTATCTTTCTTTGATACAAGGGACTTTTAACTCTGCCCGAGAGATTAAAATGAAATTTAATCAAATATGCTTATTAAAATTGCATTCACAAATGCAGCAAAGAAAGCGTAAAATTTATTCAGTCTGAGTTCCTTTCAAGAGACAAAATTTAGGGTTGTATAGTCTATTCAGATCGGATTTTGGAGGAATGAGATTCGCAAAGTATTTTGCATACCACGAAAGTTATGTACAACCATGTATGTATATGGTATAGATTAGCTTCTTTCCACGTCATGCCCATGTATAACAGATATAGTAACCGCTACCAAGAGCCAACCGCGATTGTAGCTTCATCCACTGCTGAGTTTCAAACAGCTTATGAATATTGTACTAAGGCTCGGGAACACCTTGCGGCGACATTGCTTTTGCACCAGTCATATTCACTCTTGGTTGATGCCCACAGTTCTTTGACTATACAAGGGGTAATTCATTAACAGAATATTCAAACAGTCTGAGTGAAAGAGTAAAGGATAGGATACTGTGGAACAGAGATTGCGGTGGGAAATAACAATTCCTTTGCGATTTCAATTTGAGCATATTTTGGACGGAACTTTGTTATATATTGAAACTCTTTAACCGCGCCGCAATGGATATGGGCATATAAAATTTTAAGCAAGCAAAGGTTTCACTATAGATAAAATCTATCAAGACGTAATGTAAAATTACAATGTAAACGTTCTTCACTTTTACTTCTTATTGTTTGATCATATTCATATCATAATATAGTCTAATTAGAACGATTTGCAGCACCACAAATGCAGATTCCCGACTCCATTCAGTGTATTCATTCTGGACAATACATTTATTAATATACTTTTGGAACTTAAAGGCATACTTTATGAGTTGCATAAAATATTGTATTTCTTGCAACCATAAGTACACTTTTTTACTTCTCGTACACTATTTCAAACAACTCGTCGAAACTTTATGGTGAAGGAGTGAGCAAGCTTTTCATATTGAAATTAACAAGGTCGCAGTCGTTTCTATTGTTCTGATAATTAAATTAAGCTTCAACCAAGTGGTACGGTATAAGGGAAAGCGTGGCGGAAGCTACACCAGAGTTTCCTTACTGACTGCATCGAAAGTTCCATCACGTTTTCACTCATGAAAGTAAAAAATTGTCACTTTTAACAGGTATAATAAAGCAAAGAGTGCAGCGAGGATGGCAACTTTCAAGTACAAGTACTACAAACTTTCGTTGTCATTTACACCAGCAACACTAACTTTTGACTATTCGTGTGCTTCAAGATATGCCTTGAGTAATTGACACACCAGCTGAAATCCGAGCCGTTACGCAAAAGTTATGAACGAGTAAGAAACAACAAAAGTTGTGAAAATGAAAGGGGTAGAAGAATGACAAGGAAAATCGCGGAAGACGCGTTGGATTCGTCACGCCACTTGTCACGGGGAGATGAAAATAAATGAGTACAGTCCATCCTAAAATCTGGAAAAGGAACCTCATACAACTTGTATTCGGGCACCTGCTACATGCTATAAAAGTTTAATATCACAATCAGAACAATGAATGAGTAACGGATGAGATTTTGAGGTATGCAGCATTACTTTCATAAATCATCCTATCATTCAAGGAGGGTGAAGCACGGCACTGACACTTTCTTACTACACTTTCTTTCTTGTGAGACGAGAAAACAACAGTGAAAGCAAGAAGATCGGTGATTTATCACTCTATACCTTCAACCAGATCAAGGTGGTCTGCCTAACAATTGCATAAAGTATATTTTGTTCCGGGGTTTGTTTATAAATATTTGCTTCAACAACGACATATTCGCAATTCGCAACTAAATCCTAAGAGTAACAACAACCTACAACACGGCTGGCTGTTCATGTCAGTATTGGGTGAACTTTAGATATGTTTATATTGTCACTGCGTAGTGTGTAGTACTCAAATAGCGACATTGCAATGAAATGTTAGTGGAATTGATACCATATATACACTGGAAGTTAAGAGGGGGTAAATGTTATGTCAGCAGGTTATCATTTCTACCCAAACGCTTGATTCAATTGGCGATTTGAAACTGCTAGCATGTGACGCAATCCCGCAATCGAATTCATAAATTACAGAGACTAAATTGGCAACGGTAAGCATTTTTCGGTGATCGTGTGCATGTATTATGGGAATTGGTTCGTTCCATAAGTCTTTTATAGATCTATATCAGCAATGAACAATCTAGGCTTGACTTGATGATATAGAGAGATGATTTCAATTAAGCTAAATCGTCCCTAATTCCAAAATCATGTTACTGACACACTACGTGCAATATTTAAAAGCGGGTGAGGTCGTGAAACGAATCAAGATATATGCTATTTTTGTTCTGTCAATTTAAGGAACATCCTGAAATATAAACAGAAAGGACGATGCGAAAAGTTATATTATACGTAACTAGTGACGTAAAATACTTTACCCTTTACCACCTAACATAACATATACTAGAACTAACTGGATCGTGTTTGTTCGTTATGTTCATAGTTCATATGCTCTGTAAAACAGAAAGTAGTCATTTCAATTTCAGTCTCGGGGTTAAGTGCAGGGAAAGTCGTACCTATATATAGCTTCTAGCAAGGTGTCAGATGTGTTTGTACTTTTACGAATACGTTTTATGACTTCGACTATATCATGAAGATGGCAAAAAAATTGGAACAGGGTCGTAGAATTTTTTTTTGGGAGATGATGTACACATAAAAGTTTCATCTTTCTTGTGAACACACATTCATGGTACATGGTACCTCGTGCCTTTGTCATCCGCGTCTACTTATAGCCCGGTTCGTATTGCCCACATGTGGATTTTGTCACCTTTCTCCGCTGTTGATAAATGGAGAGGCAGATCAAGCTCGGCATTCTGAATGTATGGAGTTTTTCGGAAAGAATGTCAGCCAGGGCAAATTTCATGAATTCCCAATGCAGCAGCAACCCTCATAAAACTAAATGCATAATGTATGTTGTACCAATGAAATTTTTATGTACATTTCCTATTTTTTCGTTACGTTGCGTTGATGTCTTATGCCTTATGGCTACTCTGCCTAAGCGAACATTCGTGTACATACGGTTACTCTTCAACTCATTTTACTTTGCTGACGCTATAACATCAAACAAGTTTAAAAGGAATTCTGGTACCGAAGAGATATAGTGCTCTCACAATACGTTTTCAGATGTTGCTTTGTTTTATTCATCAGTTATTCTCTTTCAATCGAAGATATAATAGAAACGAAATGTGGAGAAGGTAACGCGAGTGCAGTTTTATTGGGTTGTGCGAGAAAAACATGAAAGCGAGGCAAGCATGACACGAATACGTATTCACTTTAGATGAGTTATATTACGTTAGTCATATAGTATTTATGTATTTATTCTGCGTTAAACAAAAATGTCACCGAAGAATGTTGAATGTGTCATGTATGTCCCCAAAATACATACCCCTCCGAAAGTACTTCCGAAATTTGAACAATTTGTTCAAAGAATTATACTTTGATTAACTTTCTCATCTGGTGTAGATGTAGGAAGTAATCCCATAGATTAAGGATATATCTTTATATATATATACTTTATATCTCTATTAGTAATCCCCTTTTGCGAACAACGAAAAGCTGATGTCACCTAGAAATATTATGTGTTCCGGCGAATTCGAAACAAAAATCTCCTTACTTTTGTACTATGTTGAATGAAATGCTATGTTATAAAAGTATGAATCAAAACAAGACGTCTGTGAAAACAACAAAACAATATGTAATAGTATTCCAGTCTTCCCCTCAAGTACCCACACAGCCGTTGCGTTGCGGACTACTACCTAGAACCGTTGCGGACCATTACCTACGAATTTCCATTTTGCTTAAAGTAGTTTCACTACTAAAATCTTTGAAACCATACTTATTTATATTTTAGTTATTTTTTCAGACTTGAGAAGGAAACGGCATAACCTGAGCCCGAAATATTATGTATAATTCATGTGTCCTCCATGACCTCCATTTCTTTCCTTTCTTTAACACGTACATAAAACGTAATTGGCTGGGTGGTTGTTTTCTGGTTTTATAAAAGTACTAAATACAGAATAGAATTATGTTTAGTAGGGACCTTTAATCAAACTGGAAAGGGTAACTCTGTAAGTGTACAAAATAAGGATGTAAATAAGGATATCAACACAATGGTAAAACTTTTTCATTGTAGTCTAGCATTTACTAAAACATGCATAATTCAAGATACCTATGTCTGAGTTTGATTTTAACGGTCAGTCAACACCAAAATGAAAGCAATTGATTATTATTAAGTGTGTATTCATGAAGCGCGGTAATAATAATGGTAATACTATGCATGAGTAACCTCTTGGGAGCCTGAACTGAACCATGTACATGACTAACCACCAATTCTGTGGTTGGGAGTACTATTCTTCGGGTAATAAAAATAGAATGCAGAGAAAGTACGGGCTCGTCGAAACGTTGAAGTTAAAACGCTTTGCTCAGTCAGCATCCTTTGGCCTTTCTTTAAATTTCAGTCCTGCTTGTTATTCATGGACTCTCTCATCCATGGATCATTTTTACGAGGGAAATGAAAGGCCAGTCGAAATGTTACACAGACTTGTTAAATAATTTAGCACATGGTTTGCCTCCTTTCATCTTGGTATTTATAAATAATACATTAGCAGTTTAATTTTAGAAGCATTCTGTCACTCAGCTACACCCGTAAAGTGAATGAATGTCAAGACAAATAGAATTTCTTTTTCGTCCGTATGACTTCAGTATGAATTTTATGATTTACCTGCTGTACACAGACGGGAATCTTCATCGTAACCATCTGGACAGTCTGGTGCACCATCACACAAGTACTGGATAGAGATACACTTTCCTTTTCCTTCTGGATGCGGACATTTAAATGGCTGATATGGATGACAGTTTTCACCTGTATAAAATTGTCAAAGATTACGAAATGTAAGAGTCTACATTAAGGTACATTAAGTCTATGTACAGGTTATTCTAATTTTGTCGGCCTGTCGTTCTCAGAAATTTATATTCCATGTGGAATGGACTGCCGAACATTTACAGGACATTTTATGAAGAAATAACCTGTTTCAGGATACTTCCTCTTTAGAAAGACTGTTCGTTAAATTATTCCTCTTCTCGCGATAATATCTTACAAGACACGAAGACGGAGCGGAGGTGGTTTGTTTGTTTCTCGTTGAAAGCGCAATAGGCTGGCCTATATAGTTGAAATTTCAATGGCGAAGTATAATGAAGGCTATAGCTAATTGTAATATAATTTCTCAAATTTTCCCACTGGACGTTGCGTAAACTTCGGAAATGTTTAAAATGTAATGTATACGCCCGTAAATGAAGTCAAACATCAAGTTTCACAATATGAGGTTGCGCTGTAAAAAATCTGCATGTTTGCTGTGCACATACCACATTTCACCACACATTTGGAGAAATTTTCATAATTTTGTATATAGCTTTTAAGCATCAGATACTAAAAACACTCCCAACATACTCCAACTGGGCATTTCTAATTCAAACCTAAGATACATACATTTTTTGCCACATTGTTTGCTCCAGTCCCTACACGACTGTTGCTGTATGTTTCATGAACTCATATTCCCAAGTCGTTACAAAACAAAAACCCAACAAATATCATGAGGAGTAGAGAACTACAGGTTACCTACCACAGCAGAGCACTAAACGCCTCCCACGACATGAAATCTAGAGTTAGTAAGCAACAACTGGCGAGCCTCAAAATCCCGTTTGTTCTTTCCCTGTGTCTAAATAGCATTCTAGTTCTGTCTGACCAACAAGTAATGTAATGTAATGCAGGTGAAATGTTAGTATCATAATAAATATATTGCACACGTGAAAAATACGTGCTAAACTATATAAGCTCAGTTTTATATCCCCAAACTCGCTAGAAATACATAAAATATATATGTATCTTTCTACACACTGCACACCACTGTCCATTATAGTAGGCTCCGTTCCATAATAATAATAATGTTTATGCCTCAAAAATGCACCGTATTTCACTTGAGGTCACGAACGTAAGTAGATCCTTTCCTATCGATTTCATTTTCGGTCTACTCACCTAATATCTACTTACATACACAATATCCATGCTCGTCAGATGCTAGAGATATATATTATGTTCCCTCTGTATAAATGCTTAGTTTAGAAATATTAAATATTCCCAATCAAAATTGAGTCCTATCAGCTACAGACATCCAGACACAAGCCTTGCATAATATTGTTTTGGAAAGTTCATTACTGGAGGGGAAGGCTTATACATACACCCAGTTAATAAGTAGCATTCTTCTAGTACCCTCAAATTCTATAACTTCATTATTCAACTGTCGTCGTTGTTCCTGACTTCCTCATCAAACCACCATTATTATTAGTAGCCTGTAACTTCCGTCTACCTACATATCATATAAAAAGGGCAAAGAGCAAAATGGAGCAATTTATTACCTACCTAGGTATGTATACTATACCTATGCGGGGTACGCAAAATTAAACCCGTTCACTCCAAAAACATGGCATGCATACATTCTAACAGAACAAACCATTTACATTCCGTCCACAAAATAATCAAACAAATCTAATACACGTAATGAGGACTCGGTCAGTTCAGG